>VXBP01001802.1:41872-136260 GCA_013400115.1 Rhinopomastus cyanomelas | reverse complement strand
AGGGCGACCGACGTGAGTGAGGCGGGATCGGCGGCGGCAGGGAGGGAGGGAGGGAGGGAAGAAGGGAGGGAGGGAAGAAGGGAGGAGGGCCGGCGGCAGGCCCGTCCGCAGCCCCGCGCTCAGGCCCGTGTTCCGCAGGCGCCCCCGGGAAGCAGCAGAAGATCGCGGCGCGGCTGAAGCGGACGCTGCCGGTTCGGGGCCCGCAGGCGCCGACGCTGAGCGAGCTGATGCGCTGGTACTGCCTCAACACCAACACGCACGGCTGCCGTCGCATCGTGGTGTCCCGCGGCCGCCTGCGCCGCCTGGCCTGGATCGCGCTCACGCTGGGCGCCGTGGGGCTCATCCTGTGGCAGTGCGCGGAGCTGCTCCTCAACTACTACAGCGCCTCCGTGTCCGTCACCGTCCAGTTCCAGAAGCTGCCCTTCCCCGCCGTCACCATCTGCAACATCAACCCCTACAAGTGAGCCCCGGGGCCGGTGTCCCTGGACCCTGGGAGCCCTCTATCCCCCCCCAGCCCAGCACCAACCTCCCTCCCGGGCTGCACCCCAGCCCTGCCTTGGCTTACTCTGCTGCACCTCAACCCTTCTTGGGCTGTCCCTGCTGCACCCCAACCGCTGCCTGGGCTCACTCTGCTGCACCCCAGCCCTTTTCTGTAACTTCTTCATGCTGAGGGTGCCAGAGCCGTCTCTGGAGACGTTTCAAACCCACCTGTCCACGTTCCTGTGCTACAGGGTCTAGGGGATCCTGCTGTGTCGGGGGCTGGGACAGGCTGATCTTTTGAGGCCCCTTGTAATCCCTAATGTTCTCTGATTCCTGGGCTTACCCTGCTGTCCTCCAACCCAGCACCAGCCCCCCTCTTGGATTTACCCTGCTGCCCCCCAGCCCAGCCCCAAACCCCCTCTGTGATGAGCAGCATCTTTCCCAGCCGCGGGTTTCCCCTCAGCAGCTGTAGGTGACCCGGTGCCCGTGCTGGTTCTCTGCAGACACACGTGGGTTACAGTCGCTCCCTGTGCTTGCTGCCGCTGGCAGAGCTGCTCGCTGTTGATTTAACTTCTGCTCCAGACAGCCTCTGGCTGGCTCTGCGGTTCCCTTCCAGCGCGCTTTTTGCCAGGATTACAAACAGCACCTCTCCAGTCACTCCCTCTTTATAGGATGCTTATGGGATGCTCTGGCTTTACCGATCAACAGTGCTTGCTCTCCTGCCAGCGCTTTACATCGATGTCTGCTCTGCTGCCAGCTGCCCGCCCTGCAGACGGTCCGGCTCTCCTGTGTCTCTTGGCACGCAGGCAAAAGGCTTATTTCCACACGCTCTGCTGCCCGGGGCTTGGTAACACACCCTGCAGGGAGCCCGGGGCTCCACACGGGCTTCTCTCTGGTTCCGTCCGCTTCGCCTCCCGTGGAGCTGGGCCTGCCCTGGTCGCGAGTCGGTTCTGGCTGGAGCGGTGGGACTCGCTGCCGCCGGTGGTGCGCGGGGCGGACGGGGTGTCACCTTGTGCCGCGTTGTCTCCCGTGCAGGTACAGCGCCATGAAGGAGTATTTGTCCGAGTTGGACAAAGAGACAAAAAAGGCTCTGGAGACTTTCTACGGCTTTTCTGAGGGCAAGTCCAAGGTGCGTCGGTCGGTGGAGGAGCGGAACAGCACAGGCAGCGAATTCTTCATGCACATCCCTCTGCTCAAGCTTGAGAGCTCTAAGACCGCGATTGACCTTTACAGTGGCCAGAAGAGGAAAATAGAGGGCAGCGTCTTTCACAAGGACTCGTCCATAGTGAACTCTGGGGACTCAAATGACATCATCGGCTTCCAGCTGGTGAGCGTTGCCCTTCCTTGGCCGGCAAGTTCCTCGTGGGCAGCGAAGAAGGGCTGTGGGTTGCTGGCCCTCCGGCCAGTTCTGCGCCCGCTCGGGCGGCTCTGTGGTGAAGCCGTGTGCCCCCTTGCCCACCCTGCCTCTCCTCCTTGGCTGCCTGCAGACACACCTGCAGCTCTCAGGAGGAGAAATACCTCCCCAGTGCTGCCCAGACAGACTGGGTGCCTTCTGTGACCTCTCCTTTGGGCCGAAGCGTTTGATCCTATCACTTAGCCCCGAGTGAAAGGTCTCCGATGCCCTTTTGCCCCCTCTGGGCTACGTGGTGATTGCTGCGGAAGAGGACTGGGATCGCACGTCCCTTGTAGAGCAGGTGGTTTCGTTTGGCCTGAAACGCTGTCCCCCTCTCCTGCCACCAGTGCGATGCCAACAACAGCAGCGACTGCGCCCTGTACACGTTCAGCTCCGGGGTCAACGCCATCCAGGAGTGGTACAAGCTGCACTACATGAACATCATGGCGCGAATCCCCCTGGAGACGAAGGAGAAGTGGAGCTACTCTGCCGACGACCTCCTGCTGACGTGTTTCTTCGACGGCCTCTCCTGTGACAAAAGGTCAGTGCCCGCAGAGTGCCCGCCCGCCGGTTTCGGACACAGAGCACGCGGGAGCGCCCGCAGGAGCCGCTTCCCTTTTCCGGTGGGAACAAACCCTTGTGTCCCCAGGAGCGTTTTCGCCCGCCCTGCTGTTCTGCTGTCTGTGTCCCCGATAGACCCGGGCGGGGCTGGCAGAGCCTCACCTGCCTGCCCGTGGCTGTGGCGGCGCAGCCCGCGTGTCCCGGCCGCAGGGGAGTCCCCGCTGCGCGCTGGGGATGGGGGCAGAGGTGCCCGCGCAGCTCTGGGGTGACTGTGCTCGGGGGCGGGTTTGGCAGCTCGCCCAGCGCCCCGCAGAGAGCCGCGTGCCCGTGGCCGCGCGAGCGCCTCACGTCTCTTCTCGGCGTGGAGGCGTCTGCTCCTGCGGGAGGGGACGGCCGCAGGAAGGCGCGAACGCGCTTGAGTCACAAGGGTGTGACACCGCCTGCGACACCTCCTCTGATCCTTGAGACCAGAAAGGACCCCGTCCTCCCCTCAGCCCCCTTCCTGCTGGTTCAGTCCGTCCGCTCCCCCGCCCTCTCAGCCCCTGTCCCCGCGGGAAGGTCTCCTCAAACGTTCGTTTCCTGGTGCTGCTAGATGAGACCCCGGCCCCGTGTGGCGTGGGGGTGTTAGCCAGGCCCACCCTCGGCAGCCAGATCAGTCGCTGGCAAGAAGAGAGGTCCCAGAGAAGCCCCCGTGGCCCTGCTCTGCTCTGCCAGACGAGAAGGCAGAGCTGTGGGTTTCTCCCGCGGAGTACGCGCCAACGGCGCTGGGTTTCCCTCAGGCACTTCACTCGTTTCCATCACCCCCTGCACGGCAACTGCTACACGTTCAACAGCGGCGAGAGCGGGACCGTCCTGAGCACCTCCACCGGCGGCAGCGAGTACGGTACGGCAGCGAGCTCGGGAGGAGCTCGTGGGGAGCAGGCGGCCCCGCGAACTGGATCGCGCTGGCGCGTGATTGATGTGTTGGCTCTAGATGTGCCGGCCGATTGGGGAAGTGCTTGTTTGCACTGGTGCAAACTCTTGCCAGCGAGCACAGAGATAATATCGTTGCATCACCAGTGTTTTCCACCCCAAACTGCTGCTTCCCGGTTATATAACTTCCCAGCAAGCGGCGGCCCCGGGCTGCGAGACCTTGTTTGTTTGCTGTGCCTGGGGCCGCGGGGGGACGGCGCCGGTGGCTGCAGGCGCCTCAGTCCGGCGCTGCCGAGGCTTCGCTGAGCCCTCGCAGCTGGCTGCGGGGCGGGTGGTGCTGAGCGAGCGGTGCTGCCCTCCCGCAGCGGAGGGCACGGCTCTGGCCCCTGGCGTAACTGTGGCCCTGCCTCGTCCGCCCCTCAGGGCTGCACGTGGTTCTCTACATCGATGAAGCGGACTACAACCCCTTCCTGGTGACATCCACGGGGGCCAAGATCATCGTCCACGACCAAGACGAATACCCCTTCATCGAGGACATCGGCACCGAGATCGAGACGGCGGCCGCCACCTCCATCGGGATGCACTTTGTGAGTGACAGCCGTCGCCGTCCCGTTTCCCTCGGGGGTCGAGGGTAGCCAGTAGCTGGGAGGTGTCCGGAGTGCCCCGAGGAAGGGCCCGTGATGGCCCTTTCCTGGAGGCAGGGTTCCTTTGCACAGAGGCTGCTGGAAGTCGGCCCCTGCGAACCAGCCGGCTGCGGGGTTTGGTCGCTCTGCCCGGGCTCTGCGGGGCAGCTTCGCGCTGTCCTCCCAGCAGGACCCCGCCGTGGCCACGAGCGGACGGGTTTCCATCCCACGCAGACTGCGGGCGGCAGCGGAGGCGCTCGAGCCGTGGGTGGCCGGTGTCAGGGCCAGGTCTGCAGAGACAAGTGCCACATAGCCCCTTGTGCTGCTCTTGCTGGGGTTCTGGCTACCCCAGCTGTAAAAACCCCCTCGTGGGCAGCCACAGCCTTGGCCAGCGTAGCGGAGCCTCTTGCTGCTGCTGTCAGGGAGGGCCGCAGCTCCAGCTGCTCCCAGTCAGCTGCTGCAGACCAGCCAGTTGACCCAGGGGCCGCCTTCGGGAGGCAGAGAAGTGAAAGCGGTGCCCAGGGGAAGCCAGGCTTTCCCCTTTCATCTGGATGGGCCATTAAGTGAGGGGTTTGTTCTGCCTTTGCTTCACTGCTGGTGGGGTCAAAGGCATCAGCCAGCAGCCTTATCTGGCCTGGCTGGGTGTGCCAGAGCCATAACCCACCGCATGAGAAAAGGCTTCAAACGCAGGGCTGGTGCTTTTGAAGTGTGCAAGTGGTTGACTGTCTTCCTGCTGTCTGACAGCAGCTGCTGGCTCTGACCGGCGGGATGGGACCAACAGGGTCCTCGCTGCCTGCCCGACAACCAGAGCAGGGGGTGTCACACCCGCAGCAGGGTGAAGGAGGCAGAGTCCCACGCAGCCCTTTCCTTCCTGACTGTGGCACCGCGTGGGGTGGACACGCGGGCACGGAGCCTGGCCGGGCCGAGCAGCGCTCTCCTGGCACGGCAGGTCTGGGCCGTGCGCGCAGCGCGATGGGCAGGGCTGCGGAGAGCGCGCGGGCTGCCTGCAGGCCTGGTGGAGGCAGCGATCTGGCGGCATCCCGACGGAACGGGCAGAGCGCGGGCAGGACACGACCTCTGGCCTCGGCCCAGCGCTGGCGAGGGCTGCTCTGCCAGCACGAGGAGACTCCCAGGAGGCTGCCAGCGGGAGTCACGATCGGCAGGGCAGGACAGAGCCGACAGGCGCCCGGCAGCACTGCCTGCAGCATCTGTGTCTCGGTCGCTGCTCGTGCTGGGCGCTGGGACTGCCCCCAGCCTCCTCCAGAGCTGTTCCGAGGCACCTGGAATGCAGACGTCGCTCGGCGTCGCTCGGCAGGAGTTTCAGGGCTTCGGTCCAATATTTAGTTTGGAAATTGCTGCAGTGCCCAGAGGAGCAAGGGGGCTCTCGCAGGTGCGTGAGCCGGGGCCAGGGGCTGGCACCCGCTGGCGAGGGTCCCGGCGCTGGGCTCTCGCGGGAAGTAGGAGCCAGCCGGGAGCTGGCTCGGTCAGGCTGCAGGATCAATCCACCTCCAGCACTGAGGTGGCCTGTTTCCGCGCCCCCTGCACGGGGAGGTTTGAGGAGCTGGCTTGCAGGTCCCTGCCCGCAGCTTCCTCTGGCTGCAGGCGCTCTGGTAGCACCTGCTGTCAGGTGTGACCTCGGTCACCCGCAGATCCACAGCTGGACCTCGCAGTGCAGCAGCTACCGCTGCGGCCCCTGCTGCGTCAGCCCTCTGTCGGATCAGCCCCGCTCTGAACGGCCCTGCGGAGGGCGGAGGGGTGGCAGCCGCTGTGGTTCGGGGCGCTCCGTCTGCTGCGAGGTGGGTGACCTCAGCAGAGCAGCTGTGAGAGCCCTGCGGGAGCGGGGGCCTGAGGCAGCTCTCGCGGTTCCCAGGGCTCCGGGTCAGCACTTGGCACATCAGAGCTGCTCCCAGGGCAGCTGCTGCGGAGCCCAAGGTGTCAACAGTCCTCAGAGAGAAGGGCCAGACGCGGGAAAGGTCCTGGAGGAGACGCAAACACTTGACGTGGAGCGATCTGGGAGAGGTGCTGTTGAGCACGAGTGGAGCCTGAAGTGCTGTGTCACCCACAGAGCAGGGGCAGCTCGGAAAGGCGGGGGTCCTGCGGGCCCCAAGCCCACAGCCCCCTCTCCTAACTTGCATCCAGGGTGAGGGTGCGTTGCCCCTGGATTTCAGAGCGGGAGGAGGCAGGGGACTGGCTGTGCTCCGGCCAGCCCACGCCACTCCGGGCTCACTCCCACGTTCCTGAGGCGGCCCAGCCAGAACAGCCTCTGGGACACGGACACTGCAGACCCCCTCCTTGTTCCGACAAGCGACCGGCAAACCGCCGGGGCTGACCACTGCCGCCGTCACGGGCTCCTCGCATGCTGCCGTGCCCTTGGGTCGCTCCGAGCTCCAAGGCCTGCTCTCCTCTCGTTGCCAGACGCGCTCCCGCAAGCTGAGCAAACCCTACAGCGACTGCACGGAGACTGGCGCCGACATCCCCGTGGAAAACCTCTACAACAAGAGCTACTCGCTGCAGGTACGTCCAAGCCCCGGCTTCTGCCTGCTGCCGGCAGACCCCGCTGTGACAGGCTCCGCGACGCCGTGTGTCTCGGGGTCCGAGGCGGTGGGGGGCCCGAGGCAGCTCCCGCGTCTAACCCCGACGCCAGACGCCACGGCGCTCCGCCAGGCCCCGCTTCGCCCCGCGGGCGCCCCGTTAGACAAAGGGGGAGCACGAGCCCCTTGGGCGCGTTGCAAGCGGTGGGAGATTGGAAAACATAGCGCAAGGAAATGCTGGAGCTCAGTAACCCCCGAGGCCAGCAGCGGTGACCTTGAGGACTCCCCAGGAGCAGATACCATCTAATCAGTCTCCAGATAGCAGGGTGTTTGGTTGCAGAGCAGGTTTCCACTAATTTTGCGTGGTTTCCGTCGCGGGGTCCTCCTGGGGGTGCCGGCTGCTCCCGCACTCCCCGCTTCAGGAGCTCCGACCCCGGCAGCTGCCACCTCCGTGCGCTGGGAGCAGCCTGCCGGTGCCGAAGCGCCTGTTGGCCAACAGCGCTCGCTTTATGCCCAGATCTGCCTGCACTCCTGCTTCCAGAAGGCCATGGTGGACTCGTGCGGCTGCGCCCAGTACGCCCAGCCCTTGCCGGCGGGGGCAGAGTACTGCAACTACAAGAAGAACCCCAACTGGAGTAAGTGCCCGCCCCGCAGCGCCCGGCCTCCCACCGCGTCCTGCTGCCAGCTCTGCCCCAGCCCCCTTCAGACCCCGCGCGGGGCCTAAAGCTGCCCCTCGAGCTGGCCCTCGCGACTCCCTCCTGGCCACGGCCCCAGTGGCCCGGCGCCTGTGCCCACATGTCGAGTGGAGGGCCCGGCCGCGCGAGGCCATTGTTCTGGCCCGGCAGCGACGGCCGCTCCGCGCAGGGTGTCGCAATGTTTGTGGGGCAGGTGGTTCCCACGGCGGGCGCTGGCCGCAGGGGCCCCCGGGCCCCCTCCAGACGCCCGCTTGCCTCCCCCCTGCAGTGTACTGCTACTACCGGCTGCACGAGAGGTTCGTGAAGGAGCAGCTGGGCTGCCAGCAGATCTGCAAGGACGCCTGCAGGTGAGTCCTGCCCGCGGCCGGGGCCCAGCTGCTGCCGTGGGGCGCCTGGGGCTCAGGACTCACCGGTGCCTCTCCCTGCAGCTTCAAGGAGTGGGCGCTCACCACCAGCATCGCCCAGTGGCCGTCCACCGTCTCCGAGGTTGGTTCCCGACTGCAGCGGAAGCAGGGGGGCCCTGGGGTGCTCGTTAGCACCTCGACTTGCTCCTCCCAGAGCCTCAAGTCTGTAGCATCCCGGTCAGGGCTTCCCCTCCAGCAGCTCCCCATTAAACCAGCGCTGGGCTCGTGAGCTGGGACGTGCGTCACGCCGGCCAGGCCGGTCTGGGGAGGTGCCGAGCGGGAGCTCCCTGGGCAGGGGGTCCCTGCACGAGCCCACGCGGCCACAGCAGCCTTCTCTGTCTGCTCTCCCAGGACTGGATGCTGCGAGTTCTCTCCTGGGACAAGGGGCAGAAAATGAACAAGAAGCTGAACAAGTAAGTGCGCGGGCGAGCTCGCTGCGTGTTTGTCGCCCAGATACGATCTCGGCGGCCCTAATGATGGCAATTGGGGGAAGGCTCCCCGAGAGCGGCCCGGCCCTACTGGTCCAACTGGTTGTTTGCACAGCGTCTCGGTGTGCTTCGCGTTACTGTTCCACCAACCCCTCGCCTGCCTTCTCCTTCCCCCCAGGACAGACCTGGCCAACCTCATGGTGTTCTACAAGGACCTGAACGAGAGGTTCATTTCGGAGAACCCTGCCAACACGGTGAGTGGCCACGACGGCTTCCAGCCTGGCCCCGGGGAGGCGCAGCTCCTCCTCCTGGGCTGGGGGTCCTCAGGGGGCCGGCGGCAGGAAACCCTCCTCAGAGGATGCGCCCAGTCCTGCCCTCTGCAGCTCGTTCACCTGGGGCCGCTTTCCAAACCGCCCTAGCGAGCCCTGCTGGGGTGAGCCCGCGGCCTGTCAGCGCCAAGGGCTCCGTGACGGTGCCGCAGACCCACCCGCGGCGCCCGCGGGAGCCCGTGACCCCGCGTTCCCCTCTCCTGCAGCTCGTCATTCTTCTGTCCAACTTCGGGGGCCAGCTGGGCCTGTGGATGAGCTGCTCAGTGGTCTGCGTCATCGAGATCGTCGAGGTCTTCCTCATCGACTCCCTGTCCATCGTCATGAGGCGCCAGTGGCAGAAGGCGAAGAAGTGGTGGAACGACCGCAAGAAGGACCGGCCCGGGAAGCCCCCGCGGGCCGGCGACCCGGAGCAGCAGGGCCACGACAACCCCGCCTGCGTCGACGAGGACCTGCCCACCTTCAACACCGCCCTGCGCCTGCCGCTGCCCCAGGACAGCCCCCTGCCCCGGACTCCCCCGCCCAACTACAGCACCTTGCGGCTGGAGGCTGCCTTCACGGAGCAGCTGCCCGACACGCTCGAGGCCGGGCGGCACTGACGCCCGCCCGCCCGGGGCCGCACCGGGCGCCTGCCTGCAGGGGCGAGGGACACGCGTCCACGTAAGCACTGCTGGGCCGGGGGGGCCGGACCCTTGCTCGGGGATTGGACTCGCAGTCAAAGCCTCTCTGAGCAAAGCCCAGGCGCTGGAGCCGAGGGCTGAGCCGCTGGGAACTCGGAGCAGCGGCAGCTCCCGAGTCAGTCGCTGCAGGGGATGGCCGGAGCAGGACGCGGCGCCAGCTGGGCTGTCCTGCCAGGCACGGGCACGGGCTGGCTGCTCGCACCCCGACGTACGCGGGCAGCACGGACTCCCCAGCGGGACACGGTGCCGCGCGGACACTCGGCGCCGGTGGGTGCCGCCGGCTGCGTGGCACCAGGTGGGAAAAACAACCCCGGCAGAGCTCTGGTCCGCCAGGAATGCGGCCCGACGCCGCCGAAAGGGGCACAACAGGTTTGGGAAGAGCAGCTGCTCTCGGCTGGATTTTGATTAGGAACCCGATCCCAGAGGGGCCTGGGGAGCTCCTCGCTCTGAGCGAGAGCAGCCCTGCGCGAGCTCGGGGCCGAGGTGCTGCACAGCTGGAGGGGCAGAGCCCCAAGGACCCGCCTGCAGAGGGTGTGCAGTCCGGTTCCCATCCCGGCACCGCGCTGCAGGCCCTGCGAGCTCCTGGCGGCGTCGCTCGAGCCGGACGCTGAACGGCACCTCAGAGGAGCTCGTCGAACAGCTCGGGCCTCGGCCGCACGGCACTGCGCGGAAGCCTCAAAGCCAGCTGCCCTTCTGCTCGAGCCCTCGAGAGACCTCAGTGCCCCGGAGCTGGTGGATCCACATGGGGCTGGAGCTGCCCTGGGCCACACACACGGCCCTGGGGGCAGGTGGCCAGAGGACCCCCAGCAGCGGGACATCACCCACCTTTCTTACACCCTCTCCATCCCAGTGCTGCATTCTGCTTCCTCTGCGCCCTCCACCACTCTGCCAGAGCCTCCCGGCACCGCAGGCGGGACGGAGGCTGCTGCAGGTGTCTGTGGGGAGACGTTTGGGGCACCCGGCCGAGGTGGCAGCGCCCAGCCCTGCGATGCCCATCCCCCTGTTGCCATCCCCGAGCTCCCAGTCCCTCGGCAGACGCTCCTCTGCCACAGCCAAGCCCTCCCCGCTCAGAGCCCGGCCGGTGCCGGGGTTTGAGGAGCCGGGGTCAGAGCACGCACCAGGCAGCTCTGCTTCTCTGTGCGAGTTGGCCGTGGGGCAGCGAGGATCCTGGGGGTCTGCGAAGTGCAATAAGAGATATTTTAACTGAATTATTTAACTGGCCGGGGAACCGGGGAATAAAGATCTATTTTTGCGTAGCCGCTGGTCTTTGTGGTCAGATCAGCAGCAGGGGAGCTGCTCCTTCTGCAGGAGCGAAGGGGAAGGCCTCAGACACCAGCAACAACCCTCCTCACACCAGCCTCACCCCACTTCTGCCAGTGGCAGAAGGGCCCTCAGGTAGCCCGGAGCAGCCTGCCCAGGTCTCACCTCCCCTCCCTGTCAGAGGTACCAGTGTCCCGGCTGCAGCAGCAGGGAGGTGACAGGAGCCCTCAGAGCCAGACGGAGCCTGCGGGCAGCACCTTCCTCAGCAGCCTGTTGCTGCTCATCGAGGGGCTGGTTTGGCCCCCTCACACCCAGCTGAGACCCTTCCACACATGAACAGCCGCAGAACAGAGGCAGAACTGCTTGGAGAGAAGAGCCCTTTAAGCTCAGGTCCAAGCACTCTCTAGCCCTGGCAGCTCTGACCCCTGTCCCTCACCCCACCTCTCTGTAACCCCTCTAGGGATGGGCAGTTCCCCCACCCTGCCCTGGGCAGCCTGGACTTGGGGAACCCCTGTGGGGCAGAAGCTGTTCCTTAGGGCCAAGCTCAACCTCCCCAAGCAACCACAGCCCCTGCAGTCAGTACTGACCCCAGCCCTCAGCGCAGAGCTGCCTCTGAGCATCAGAGCCGGGCAAAGCTGGTGAAAACCAAGCAGCCACCACAGAGCAGGGCACCACAGCTCTGCTCCTCACTTACCCCATGCAGCAGCCCTGGGAGGGCCAGGTGGCAGCTGCTGCTGCTGGGCAGTACCAGGGGCTGCCAGAGCTCAGCTCCTTCCCACCACAGGGACCCCTCTTCCTCCCCAGTTGCTCTGCAGCAGCCCCAGAGCTGGGTTATATCAGGAGGGGCTAATCCTGCAATCAGCCCCCTGTAGCTGCTGCAGCCAGGACCCACAGCTGGGAAGCAGCTCAGGCTGGGCTGAGGGGGTGCAGCCTGGCAGGGTGACCGTGTCTCCCCGACTCTCTCTGCTGCAGAGCCGATGCCACGGGCTGGCTCCCAGCGGGGTCTGCGGGCGCCTGAGGGCTGTGCAGGTGCTTGGTCCGGCAGCAGGTTTAGAAATCCTCGTGGGTTTGGGGATTTCCTGGAGCAAAACAATAGCCCTTTAAATTCAAGTGGTGCCAGCCCTGCGAGAAGCAACTGCGGGGCTGGTCAGACCCTGCTGTCCCCGGGTGAGGGCTCAGCGCTGCCCTCGGGGGCCACCGGGCACCTGAGTCCTGCCGGGGGCCAGCAGCTGCTCCAGACCCCGGAGGAGGATCTCTCCAGGGCAGGGGCAGCCCTTCTCCTGAGGCGGCAGAGCCTTGGGAGGCAGAAGAGCCTCGGAGCAGCTAGCAGGTTACTTCACCCTGGATTACGCGCTGAGCCCTGCTGAGCCCCTGAGTCACCCCGACGGCAGGAGACTGCCCGGGACGGAGCGGGACTCGGCTCCGACACCAAACATCGTAAACCGGAGCCTCTGAGAAACTCGCAGTGGAGTTTACAGGAACAACAGGCAGTAAACGCTGGGAAACCTACTCAACCTACGCCTCCTCCTCCTCCTCCTCCTCCTCTGCTGTGCAGCCGCCGCTCACGGGTGGGGTGGGAGCCCCGCGGGGCTCTTCCCGTGGGGACCCTGCTCCCAGGAGACTGTGGAGCAGGCACTGCCCTGCTCTCCCCTCCCGGCCCTGGGACAGCCCCCGCCCCACTCACAGGGGCCGTCCCTGCCCAGGGGGGCGACGCCCCCGACCCGCAGCTTCGGCTTCAGAGCGCTGGAGGCTGCGGGGAGCAGCTGCGACCCCCAGACCCAGGGTGCAGGTCCGGCCAGCACCGCTGCCACAGGGCTGCCTCGACGGGCCGGCAGAGGCGTCGAAACGAAGCGGCAGCGGGCAGGGGCCGGTGACTCAGGGGCGAAGCTGCTGCAGGCTGGGACCGGCCCTTCGGAGCCCGGAGGATGCAGCAGGAGAACCTCGCTCGGCTCTGCTGCTCCTCTGCTCTGCTCCTGCTCTGCTCCTGCCCTACTCCGAGGGGAGAGGGGGGAGAGGGGTGCAGGAGCTGCTGCGGGGCTGCACAGAGAAGCTTTGCTGGGGGGCAGGAACCCACCGGTGCCTCTCCCACCACGAGGTGCCCAGACAGAAACAGGGTTTGGAAGCCCACAGAGCCCATCAGCCCTTCCCCATCCCACTGGGGAACAGCCTCCACGGCCCCACGGCAGGGAGCCTGCTGGCCAAGCCCAGCGCTGGCTCTGCCCCATCCAACGCACAGTTGCCCCACAGCAGCCTGAGGGGCCGTGGGGCCTGAGCCAGGCTCTTCAGCCCCACAGCTCCAGGGTTCTGCTCATCTCTGCCCCATTCCTGTCGCTCTCCTGAGCCCGAAGCAGCTCCACAAAGGCTCCTGCTGCCAGGAGCTGGAGCTGGGTTTGTTGGAGCTGCGCTGGAAGCACTGACATGGTGGTACTGGTGCCACTGGTGGCTTTACCAGTGCTCCCAGCTCCTCTAACACACCTGCTGGAAACACCTGTGCAGGGGCTGCAGAGGTACCTCTGGGACCTGCTGCCCAAGTGCTGCTGAGAGCTCAAACCGCTGGGCAAAGGCTCCTCCTGGGTGGAAAAGCAGAATGACCTCCCCTGTGCCAGGGGCTGGTGCCCAAAGCTGCTCCCAGCAGGTGCAGCCGGGCGGCACCCAGGGGGTTAAAGGCTGCCTGGGCCCCTTCCCCCACCCCGGGAGACGCTGCAGGGGTCCCCGGGCAGGTCTGGAGCTAAATGCTCCATCAATGTCAATGGGGCCTGGCTGGGGCACAGGAAACCCCTTGGGGCTCCTCTGCCACAGGCGAAGGGCAGCTGGGGGGCTGTACAGGGGGCTCATTTGACCCCTGCACCCTCAGGACAGGGCGAGCTGGACCCCTGACACTCAGCACAGGGAGGTTTCTCCTCCAGACACCCACAACGGGGCTCACAGGGTGCAGGGGTCTCCAGTCAGCCCCCCTAGGAAGTCCAGAGCCCACCCTGCCGCTGCCCAGCCCAAGCCCTGTGGTCTGGGCCCTGGGTCACATCAGCTGCCACCAGACCCCAGCAGCCCGTGGATGACCCAGTAACGCAACGGGCAGAGCTCTCGCCACCCAGCAGTGCCTCCCCTCCGTGCGGAGCTGCGAGCAGAGGGTCGCAGAGCTGGGCTGCCCCCAGACCGGCGCGGGATGGTGCTGGGGCACAGCTGCTCCCTTGTGCAGGCTCCCTGCCTCGGCCTGAGGTCCCACTGCCCACCCTGGGTGACATCAGTGAGGCTGAGCAGCTCCTCAAGGGGATTCCCCACCTCCAGGCTGGGGCCCCGAATCGCCCCATGGACCCTGCCAGAGCCTGGTGCCTGGGAGAAGCCTTTGCCAGCGTCCCCAGCCCGGGAGAGCTGCGCCAGCCGCAGCGTCCTGGGGCCGGGGCAGCACCGGAGCGGTTTCGGCCGTGAGTCAGGTACTAGCCCACGATTGCAGCATCTGCCCTGGCAGCGACGGGCTGTGACACACGGTGACGCGTGGCGACTCTGCCCCGGCGCTAATCCCGACGCTGGCATCTCCCCGCGAACTGGATGGACCGGGACGTGCAGAGTCCTGGCTGATGCCCCACTCACGCCTCTGCCACACAGGCAGGAGCCGGGCTGCTCCCGCCGGCAAAGCCCAGGCACAGCAAGAGCCGGGGCTGAGTGTGAGCGATGCCTGAGGAGCAGGAGGAGGGAAGGAATCCAAGGCCCCAAACCAGGGCTGTAGGTGCTGTGGCCACAGAGCGGCTCCCAGCCGGCGCGGGTCTGCGGCTCCCGGCACCCCCAGGGTGCTCAATGCCTTCTGGAGCAGCTGCCTCTGGCCCATCCACACGGCTCCTGCGCAGCTTCTCCCTTGGGGCTGATGCTTTCTGGCAGCAGGAGCACCCCAGTCCCATCTTCCTCCCTCTGTCCTGGTTCTTCCCTAAAGGGAATCTCTTCTCCTACATCCCGCCCACCCTGCTCCAGCACAGCTCAGGGGAGCTGGGGGTGAGCAGGGGCTATGCCAGCTGTCTGTGTGGCACAGAGCAGAGTGCCACAGGCACGGGGCGGTGGGCACGGGGAGGAATGCTGTGGGCACGGGGAGGAATGCTGTGGGCATGGGAAGGAATGCTGTGGGCACGGGGCAGAATGCAGTGCAGCGGGTTCCTGCAGCACTGGGGCCAGGCCAGTGCGGCCGAGGGCTCAGGGCCCTGACCCAGCAGCTGCTGCTGCTCCCCAAACCAGTTGCAACGCGGCCCGAGGTACAAACAGGGAAATGCAGCCACGCTCAGGGCCACAGACAGGGTGTTCCTGGTGTTCTGTCCCCTTCTGCACCATCACCAGTGCCAGGGGGCTCTCCTGCACCATCACCAGCGCCCAGGAGCTCTCCTGCACCATCACCAGCGCCCAGGAGCTCTCCTGCACCATCACCAGTGCCCAGGAGCTCTCCTGCACCATCACCAGCGCCCAGGAGCTCTCCTGTACTGTGACTGCAGCAGCTTGTCTCTGCCAGCCTCAGTCTCCCCTCCAGAAGGGTCTGGTGCACGACTCCTGTCTCCTGCCAGCGGGTGCTTTGCGCCGCTGCATCTGTGGAGCTGGGAGCAGCCGTGTGTTGCCAAGATCGGGGCCGAGGCGGCAGCAGTGCCTGGCGGGTGCCGGCTGCAGGGTGATTCACCCTGCTGTCACGACGCCTCTCACCCCTTCCCGCTGCTGTTTTAAGACCTTCTCACCCAAGTTTACACAACGAATCCTGGAAGGTACAAGCTGTTCCCCCGGGTAATCGCAGCGGGGACTCACCCATCGCTCTTGTTCTTGTTATAAAAACTCAGCAGTCACCCAATATTTCACGGCCGGTGCAGAACACGGGTGGGGACCATAAAGCGCAGCCCCACGGGAGCCTTTATGATGCCACAGCCCTGCTGGCACCACGACGGCCGTGCCTGGCCTGCACCCCAGCACCACGGCATCCCCCGGCCCTAGCCCACCCACAGCTGCCGCATCCTTGGCAGGGGACTCATGGCAGGACGGGGACGCTTCCAGGAAAACTCTCTGTCGGGAGAGGTGGATGAGAGCGACGACTCCTGTCACTCCCGGCAGCTCCAGAGCGGGGCTGGGGAAATGAGGCTGCTGGAACTGCAGCCAGGTCCCACAGCGGGAGCCCCAGAGCCACAGCCTGGTCCCACAGCGGGAGCCCCAGAGCCACAGCCTGGTCCCACAGCAGGAGCCCCAGAGCGTCAGCCAGGTCCCACAGCGGGAGCCGCTGGGTTTCACCCACCCAGCCGAGCCGGGCCGTGTCGGGCTGAGCTGAGGCTCCGAGCGGGTTTGCCCCGTGGCTCGCACTCGGAGCTGGCAGAGCCCCCCGCCCTGGGGCCCCTGTGCCCAGGCAGTGCCGAGCCCCCACCTGCAGGGCGCCGGGTGCGGGGCCGCTTCCCTCCCCTCCGCTGCCGCTTGTAAAACAGACCCGGTCCCGTTTTACTGCCTGATCTTTGTAACGCAAACAGAGCCCTGCGGCGCTGGAAGGGCCGCGGGCTGGCTGGAGGGATGCTCAGCGCCCGGCTGGGCTGTTACTGGTCCCAGCGCACCCGCTCCGCGTTGGCTGGTGGCAGCGGGTCGCGGCAGAGCCCCTGACAGCCCGAGCAGCCTCCGCCCCCAGCGAGGCCGGCTGCACCCTGCGTGGGGACAGCTGATGCCCGGCACAGCAGGGTCGCCACGAAGGGACGCGGCAGCGCCGACCCCCAGCCCGGGGCGAGCGGCCAGGACGGGTGTGATGCTTCTTCCCCCAGCAGCAGCCCGGAGCCCCCGACGGGAGGCCGGGATGTGACCAGTGCTCAGCCCCGCACCCGCAGCTCCAGCTCACCCCAACGAGCGGCTGCGGGAGGCTCAGGTCAGGGCGCTGCCAGGGGGCACTCGGGCAGAGGCCACCAGGTGCAGCCACAGCACCTCTCTTGTTTCCCGAGCCCCAAGAGCCTTCCCAAGCCCCATGGAATCACAGAACATGAGGGACACGAAGGGGCCTCCAAAGATCAGCCAGTCCCATCCCCTGCCACAGCAGGACCCCCGATCCAGTCACGCAGGGCCACGGCCAGGCGGGTTTGAATTGTCTGCAGAGAGCCCCCATGGAATCCCTGAGCGCTGAGGGGTGACCTCGGTGGGGTGTGACGGCCACCACCACGGCAGCACCCGGCCAGGATCCCACCAGGACCTTCCCCAAAGGGGCTGGTTCAGCCGGCAGCGACAGCCTGACTCCTGACCGGCACCGACCTGCTGGGTTTGTTCCCCTGCCCTGGGCTCAGCCCCACCAGCGGGGCCGGGACTCTGGGCAGGGGGGCACTTGCTCCCTGCAGAGCTCAGGGGGCTCAGGCACAAGCGCCTCTGCCCCTTGTCTCCGCACACGAGACCCCCAGACCAGCCCAAGCCCTTCTCCGGCCCTTCCAGTCACCAGGAAAGCAGATCCCTCTACCAGAGGAGTTCAGGAGCCGCCGGCATTTCCAAAGGCTCCGGAGGAGCCCCCGGGGCCGCTCTGGCCCCGATCCCCTTGCTCAGCTGTACCCGGCTGCTGCGGGCGCTGCCTGGCGCCAGCTCAACCCCCTGCTGCCAGCACAAGGCCCCGGTGCAGGGATGGGGCTCCGCAGCTGTATTTGTCCAGGAGGCTTTTGCTTAGGAAATAAACCTTCTCGTGAGGCAACCAGAGAGGGGCAGAGAGAGACCGCGGAGCCGGGGCAAGCCCAAGGTCATCCGGCTCCGGTTCCCAGCTGGTGCCCCAGACCCCAAACCAGTCCGGTGCCGGTAACAGACATTGTTCTCCGGGGACACCAGCAGCGGCAGGAGGGCCATTACCCTGACAGGACGGAGGGTAGGAACTGGGCGAGTCCCGGTGCTCCCCATCCAACCTGTTTGCTCCAGCTGCGCTCGGAAACGCAGCTCGGCCGCCGCCACCCCGCGGTGCCCGCCTGGCACGATGGGGCGGCCGCGCGGCGCAGGAATGAAAACCCCTTTTGTTCCCGAACGAGGGAGCCCAGGGACGTCTGTCGGGGAAGGTCTGACCCGCTCCTGATCGAACAAGAACCTGCCGTTGCTGTCCCTAGCAAGAGGCAGCCGCTGCTGCGCTGCTCCTGTTGCGGTGATTTATGGTCCCACAGACGTTCCTGCGTCGGCGGTGCCCTGCGAGGAGGTGGCGGCGCCCACGGTCGCTCCCGATGCTCGAGGTTCTACCTTTAACCTGCATCGGCACTGGGCTCGGGGTTCCCACCCCATGGGGGCTCTGCTGCCCTGGGCTCGGGGTTCCCACCCCATGGGGGCTCTGTCGCCCTGGGCTCGGGGTTCCCACCCCATGGGGGCTCTGTCGCCCTGGGCTCGGGGTTCCCACCCCATGGGGGCTCTGTCGCCCTGGGCTCGGGGTTCCCACCTCATGGGGGCTCTGTGCACTGGTAGGAAAACAAATGGAGGGACCATCCTTCCACTCTGTGAGGGATGGACCACGTGCCTGAGACGAGGCAGAAGGGGTTCCACCCGTCAGACCCACAGGAGCACCCTGAGCTCCCCAGAAATCACCGACAGGCTCTGAGGGAGCTCAGGAGGGCTCCCAGCTCCGTCCCAGCCATAGACCTTCCTCCCTCCCACCTAAAGAGCCGCTTGATCCGCTCATTTCATGGACCTTTTACTGCACCAGAGCTCAGCCCTCCCGGCCAGAGACCCCAGCCCCACAGATGTAGCTGCTGCTGCCGCCGTCGAGGCCGGGGTCTGTCCCTTCTATCTGAGCATCTCCACTTGCTGGGGCCGGGAGCCGGGAGCCCTCGGTGTACAAAACACGGCGGGAGAGGCCCCGGGGCAGCGGGACCAACGGTAAACACAGCTGCTGGGGGCTTTTTGGGAACACCGGGTGTGATGGGATCTGACAGCAGCTCCTTCCGGAGGTCTCGGAGCTGTGGGGATAAAGTTTTGAGAGCTTTGAACAGCATCGCGAGCCTGGGTCGCAGAAGGGTGATGAAGCTGCTTCATGATGCAGCCCCCTCCGCTTCGCGCCCCGTGCCCGCTGCTGGGAGGAGCCGTCCGGCTGCTGGCCAAAGGCAGAGCCGGTCCCAGCGCCGGGCCAGCCCGGCCAAGGGCGGGAGGTTCGGGTGCCCCGTCCCGCAGGGCCGAGGGGCGGGATGGGGCGGGACGGGGCGGGGGCGGCGGGGCCGGAGCCGCCGGCGCGGGGAGCGCTGCGGGAGCCGAGCGGGAGGCAGGTACGGGGGGGGTCGGGGGAGGGCACCTGGGCAGAGGAGGGGGATGCCTCCGGGCCCTAAGGCCGCCCAGTGATGGGGCGGCCCCCGCGGGCATCCGATGGCGCCGGCCCCGGCGCGGGCGGGGCTGGTCCCGGCGCCTCCCGGGACAGCGGCCTCGGTGCTCAGCGATTGCTCGGGAGGCTGTTGGAGGACTGGTGTCTGCTCCCCTGCCGGGACCGGCGCTGGCCACTGCCCGGCGCGGACTGGGGGAGCGCCGCTGGTCCCGGGCGGATGGGCATCGCGGGGGGCGCGGGCGGGCAGGGCAGGGAGAGCCTGTCCCTGGACATTTGAGATGGAGAATCTGTCACAGGGGAAGAAACGAGTCAGGCGGAGCCATCTAGAGCTCCAGCCAGTTCCTCTGCTGCGGGAGTTCCCGTCGGGATTAGGGAGGCGGACGTGCCTGTGCGGATCAGGGCGGCCGGGCAGGGGAGGAATGGTCGGAGCGTCCAGCATCCCGAGCAGAGCCATGCAAAGGCCATCTAGAACCCCCGGAGGGCAAACAAACACACTCCTGGGGTGCTCTACCCGTGCCCGTCGGGGTCGGAGCCCCAGAGGTGCCTGCACGGGTCAGGGCGACCGTGGGTGGCCGCATGGGGCGGCCACTGTCTCCTCACACTCAGGTACAAGGCCGAGTGTCTGCGGGCACCCTGGGGGCCAGCACGGGCTCCCTCTGCTCACCAACACAGCTCTTCGTACCCTGTAACCAGGTAGTGACAGGTAGTCTGCAAAAACCACCACTGGCCAGCCGAGGAGCCTCCTCTGGGCGAACAGGGCTCTGGAGGAGGTGGCCGAGGAGCAGGGACTGGTGTGCCCAGTCCCGCAGGGTCGCCCTGTGAGCCCCGGGAGCGCTGGAGCGGGTCAGCCGCCGACTTGACTTCCCCGGAGGAGCAGCTGCGCTGGGAAAACCAGCGGGGAGCCTCAGCCCAGCCATTTCGTAACTGGGAGTCTGATCTCACCGAGAGGTGGAGGAGTTTCACCTGGGGTGATGCTGGGCTGGACTCAGGGCTGCTGGGGGAAGGGGAGGGCACCCTCTGCGCAGCACAAAGCAGGTTGGTTTCAGGATGGCTTCGGTCGCCACGGGAAGGCGGCCAGTGCAAGGAGAGGGGCACCTGGCACCCTGAGCTCCGCGGGGCTCTGCTCTCCCCGGAGCCGACCCTTCCCTGGGCAGGGCCTGGGGAGCAGCCAAACAAGAACTAAAACCAGAGAGGGGCATCGGGACCTGCAGCCGCCCGGCTTCCTGCGCTGAGCAGCAGCGGGGCTGCGGGTGCGGCGGGGACAGGATCCGGTGCCCGTGCGGCTGCCCCGTGTGCTGCTGGCTGGCCGGAGCCGGGCTGCTGCGGGAAGCACCTTTGGACTCGCCAGCCCTCATCTCCTCCTCAGCTCCAGCCCCGCTACAGCCTCGCTCTGCGGGGNGGTTGGGGAGTGGTGGTGGGTACCTGGTACCCGTGGAGGGGGGGGTCGGATACCTGGTACCCGTGGAGGGGGTCTTGCGGTCTCTCATCCGTCACTTCTTTGCTCCGGGTAGAGCCCACCCATGGCGGGGGGAGCAGGACGGGCTCCAGGCTGACACCAAACCCAGTACCAACGCCCCCTGAAGAGCTTCAGCACCCCTTGTCCAGCGGCAAGGAGCCTCCCAGCAGGAGCTTCTGCTTCCCGTCGGGCACCGAGTGGCTGTCGGCAGTGAGAAGGACAAGGGGTCTGCCTGGAGACGTTCTGGCCATTAAAGGTAAGAGAAAGCAGCTGGAGCAGAGCAGCTTGCGGCTCCAGCAGGTCCTGTGGCTCTGACATTGGGGGAAACCCCCTTCTGAATCGGTTTAAAACACACTAAAATCGGCTTAATCTGATTTTCCACATCCTGGACTGACTCAAACTTAGGACAGAGCTGCCCCTCAGCACAGGGGTGTCTATGTTCGGTGAGCTGGAGAAACAAAGGGAGACAAAACCCACCCCAGGGTCTTGTTGGAGCTGGTCTCCCCTCTCCAGGCAGCAGCCTCCCTTTGCTGCCCCATCGTGCCGATCACCGAGTGGTTAAACGGAAATGAGCTCCGGTGGAGCATCGCCCGACCCCTCCGGCCAAGAGCAGGCAGCTCCGGCCGGGCCGCTCGGTACCGTGGCCGCTGCTCCGTGGTGGACGGGGGTTTTGACCCTGCGTGGGCACCTCAGCCCCAAGGCTGCTCCCCAGCGCTGCCAGCAGGAAGGGTGAAGCTGGAACTCAGCCTCACAAACAACATTATAAGGAACAGGAACTTCATCCAGCGAGGTGGGGACCCCACGAAGCTCCACGTGGGAGCCGGGGGTCCCTCCGCAGCAGCAGCAGCAGCCTGCGCCCCGGTCTGTGAGCAGCAGAGCCTGCGGGGACTGTGGGGCGCCCCCAGGTCCAGCCGGGTTGGGCTGTGCCCGGTGCGGTGACGGGGAGCTCTGCCTTCGGCTCTAAGCCCTCAGCTGGATCCCCCAGGAAGTCAGTCTTTGCTAGTTTGCCCCGCTCCGGATTTCAAAGGCGCGGAGCAGAGCAGGGCTGGGTGCCGGGGCTGTGCCCTGGGCTGGCTCTGTGCTGCCGGGTCCCGCTGCCGCCCCGCGGAGCTGGCCGGTGGCCGCGGCGCCGCCGCGTTATCGCGGGGGATGCTGAGCTACACGCAGCCCCGTCTGCAGCTGCGGTCTCCTCCGGGTTGGGTCTGAGAAGGTCCCGGGCAGCTGCCTCAGGTTTGGTTTGAGGTCCTGCCCCGGGATATCGAGACCAGCAAGAGCAGTTCTCGCCCTGAACAGCAGCACGAGGTGCCCTGTTGGCTCGGGGAGTGCGGGCGGCGCAGCGCCCCGCACCCGGCCGCAGCGCCCCGCACCCGGCCGCAGCGCCAGCTCCCCGGCGGGCAGCGTTCCGATGGTATCTGCCGCACGGAGGAATTTGGTGGAAGGGACCTCCCGGCCGTCCCTGCTCGGGGCAGCGGCGCGGAGCCGCATTCCCCGCCCCGGGGAAGGTGCTGCTGGCTCCCAGTCCTCTGCCCTCCTCCCCTGCCCCTCTGGCGGCCTTTGAGGGGAAACTGCCCCAGCCCTGAGCTAGGGGCCGTCACCCGAGCTCTCCCCAAGCCCAGCCCACGTCTGCGCTGCCTGGTCCACCTGGTGTCGGGACACCGGGGTCTGCGCACAGAGCCCTTCCCTGGGCGGTTATTGCGACATCCCTGGGGCTCGGGGCCAGCGCGGGGTGAGTCCTGCAGGCAGAGCCAGGGCCAGCAGGTCCCAGCCGCTGAACTTTCCTGGGGACCTGGGAAGGGACCGGGCCAAATCAGAGTCCCAGGACATTAGGGGCTGGAAGGGACCTTAAAAGGTCACCCAATCCCATTCCCCTAACCCTAGACCCAGTCGCACAGGAACAGCCCCAGTGGTTTGAAATGTCTCCAGAGAAGGAGACTCCACAACCCCCCTGGGCAGCCCCTGCCAGGGCTCTGCCACCCTCACTGGGAACAAGGTCCTTCTCACACTGATGTGGAACCTCCTCTGCTCCAGCTCACACCCGCTGCCCCTTGTCCTGTCACTGGGTGCCCCTGAGCAGAGCCTGGCTCCATCCTCCTCACACCCACCCTTCACATATTGACCAACATCCATGGGGTCACCCCTCAGGCTCCTCTTTCCCAGCTCCAGAGCCCCAGCTCCCTCAGCCTTTCCCCAGCAGGGCGATGCTCCCCTCCCTCCATCACCCCTGTGGCTCTGCACTGGGCTCTCTGCAGCAGCTCTTGGTCCCTCTGGAACTGGGGTACCCAGAACTGGCCACAACATCCCAGCTATGGTCTTCCCAGAGCAGAGCAGAGGGGGAGGAGAACCTCTCTCGATCTGTTAACCACCCCCTCCTGATCCACCCCAGGATGCCAGAGGACACAGATACCCCCTTGTCCCCTGGCAGGAGGTGGGGTCTGTGTCACTGCCACGGCGTGATCCCCCCCAAACATCTCCTCCGAGCCCCTCCTGGGCTGTGACCCGCAGCCCCGCCGGCACAGAGCTGCTGCGGTGCCGCTCGGCTGGCAGGACGAGTGTCCTTGACGCAACCCCCTGCCAACAGGGCTGCTCTGGTGCCTTCGCTCCCAGCTCGCAGGCAGCAGCATGAACCTGAAGAAGTACCTGATCCGGGCCCTGCACCGCCTGCAGAAGGGCCCCGGCTACACCTACAAGGAGCTGCTGGTGTGGTACTGCGACAACACCAACACGCACGGCCCCAAGCGCATCATCAAAGAGGGGCCCAAGAAGCAGATGGTCTGGTTCTTCCTGACGCTGCTCTTCGCGTCCCTGGTCTTCTGGCAGTGGGGGATCCTCATCAACACCTACCTCTCCTACAACGTCACCTCGTCCCTCTCCATCGGCTTCAAGACCATGAAGTTCCCGGCCGTCACCGTCTGCAACGCCAACCCTTTCAAGTGAGTCCCCCCGCTCCGGCCCCGGAGCCCGGCAGCGCAGCAGGGCTCAGCCAGCGGCACCAGAGCCCCAGGGGAGGAGAGCAGGGTGAAGGCGACCGCCTGGGTCCAGAGGAGGGTCCATGCGCCTGCGGCTCTGCCGGTGGCTGCCGCCCGCCTGCAAACTCCCTGGCTCAGGGAGAGCTCCAGGTTCCTGTCACTCGTCACAACCGGGATCAGTCTCATCTCCCCCCCCCAGCTCTTTCCTCCCTCCTCCCTCACTGGGAGCTGCTGCCGCCTGTGCTCCAGCCCTGAGGAGCCAGTTAAAGAGCAGCAGAAGCGGCTGCGGGGCTGCAGTGATCCCGCTGCATCCGCGCCCCAAAGAGCGACGGACCTTCGCTCGAGCTTTGGGGCTGGGGCCAGGCCCCAGCGCAGCCCCCGGCGAGTTGCTCTGGCTTCTCCCCCTGTCTGCGGGAGGGTTTGTGTGACAGCCCGACCCTCAGCCACGGCTCCTGCCCCGCATGCGGGAGGGTTTGTGTGACAGCCTGACCCTCAGCCACGGCTCCTGCCCCGCATGCGGGAGGGGTTGTGTGNCGACCCTCAGCCACGGCTCCTGCCCCGCATGCGGGAGGGTTTGTGTGACAGCCTGACCCTCAGCCACGGCTCCTGCCCCGCATGCGGGAGGGTTTGTGTGACAGCCTGACCCTCAGCCACGGCTCCTGCCCCGCAGCTCCAGCCCCGCTGCTCCCTGCTCCTCCTCCCGCTGTCTCGGCTGCCGGCCCCGCTCTGCGCTCAGGTTCCTCGGAGCTCCAGCTGCCCTGGCTCCCCGGGACGGCCGAGCCAGCGGAGGGGCAGAGGAGCTGCTGCCCAGCCCCGCTGCCTTTCGCCCCGCAGGTACTCGGAGGTGAAGCATCTGCTGAAGGACCTCGACGAGCTCATCGAAGCGGCGCTGGAGAGGATCCTGCAGCCAGGGAACAGCAGCGAGAGCAGCTCCCCCCACCTCAACCTGAGGCTCTGGAACCAGATCCCCCTGGTCCTCATCGATGAGCACGACAAGGACAACCCCGTCATCCTGGACATCTTTGAGAGTGACTGGACTGCTGGGGGGGACAACCAGACCTCTGCGGGCAACCAGACTTCTGCAGGCCATGGGACTGCTAGGGGCAACGAAACCTCTCTGGGCAACGAAACGGCCCCAGGCAACCAAACCACAGCTCCCCCGGCCCCAGCGTCGGAAGAAGAGAAGAAGTACAAGCTGGCGGTGAAGTTGGTGAGGGGGGTCTCCCAGGAGGCAGCAGGGGGTGAGGGATGGGCGGTGCTGGGAGCCCCACAGGACCCTCAGCCGCTCCTCTCCACAGCCTCGGGGTCTGCCCCAGCTCTGGTGGTGCCCGGGGCACGGGGTGGGCTGCAGGTCACGGTGGCGTTCCGGTGCCAGAGCGGTCTGCTCGTTCTCCCAGCAGCGCTGAGCTGCTCCCGGCTCCTTTAGGACCGGGCGGACCCCCAGCTGGATCTGTGCTGGGTCTCTGCACAGGGGGCCGGCAGCAGGGTCCCAGCCCGGGTCGCTCCGGGCAGGAGCCCCACGGGGTCCCCCTGCGATGGGCTTCAGGCAGCCACATGCCAGCCAGAGCAGCCCTGCGGGCAGGGCTGGCACCACCCCGCTGGCGGGGTCCCCCCGCCGGCTCAGCGCTGTGTCCCCCCCGTGTCCCCGCAGTGCAGCCACGAGGGCTCCGACAACTGCACCTACAGGAACTTCAGCAGCGCGGCGCAGGCGGTGACCGAGTGGTACATCCTGCAGTCCACCAGCATCCTCTCCACGGTGCCGCTGCACGAGAGGGTCCGGATGGGCTACCAGGCGAAGGACATGATCCTGGCCTGTCTCTACGGGGCCGAACCCTGCAACTACAAGTAGGTGCCTCCCCAGCCCCCTCCCTTGGGTCGGCCCCGGAGCTGCAGGAGGCTCAAGGTCCTCAGTGAACAGGGAGACTCCCGCGGCCCTTCGCTCTCCCGGGGCTCGCAGAGGGTTCGGGGTGTGACCCTGGCTGCAGCGGGAAGTCTTGGGTGCCGCTGGCAGGACACGGAGGTTTCGAAGGGCTGTTTTGCTCGTGGTGCAGCCAGGCCAAGAGCAGCCCCGGGGCCTGCCCAGGGGGGTGGGAGCTGCCCTGGTGCAGGGGCGGCAGACCCGCTAGTGCTGCCCCGAGCCACAGCTCCCTCTGCTCCAGGAACTTCACCCAGATCTATCACCCGGACCACGGGAACTGCTACATCTTCAACTGGGGCATGAACGAGGAGGCACTGAACTCCTCCAACCCCGGCGCCGAGTTCGGTAAGAGGCTGCTCCGAGCGCGGCCGGGCAGCAGAGGTGCCGGGCTGCTGTCAGATTCGAGGGCTGGGGCACTGCGGGGCAGGGGGGGTAAAGCCCCCGAGAGGAAGCGCCCCACAGAAACCGTAGCAGGACTACAGATGTTCGCAGGGGGGCAACATCTGCACAGCTGGATGGTCCGAGGCAGTGCCTGGGCAGCGCTCGGCTGCTGGCTGCCCCCGGGCCCCTGCGCATCCCGGGGGGACCGGGCTCCCGGCCTCTCCCGCAGCCCCTGTTCCCTCTCCCCCGCTGTCCCAGGGCTGAAGCTGATCCTCGACATCAGCCAGCAGGACTACATCCCCTACCTGTCGTCGGCCGCCGGGGCCCGGCTCATGCTGCACCAGCAGAAGAGCTTCCCCTTCCTGAAGGACCAGGGCATCTACGCGATGGCCGGGACCGAGACGTCCATCGGCGTGCTGGTGGTATGTGCGGCATCCCGCCGGCGCCCGCCCCGGGAGGGTTATCTGATGGGGCCGCCGCCAGCTTTGCCCGAGCCGTGGCCAAGCTGGCTCAAGCCAAAAGAGTCCAGACAGCCCCCGGCCGCGGACTGGAGCCACGGGGCTCACAGAGGCTGCTCCGCGACCGGCCCGGCGCTGGGCGCTGCTGCGGCCGAACCTCGGCTCAGGGCACTGCTCCCTCTCCCTCCAGCGCGGCAGAAGGAGCCCCCGCCTCTGCCCTGGGCTGCAGGGGCAGCCCCGCAGCTCTGCCTCGGCAACCGAGTCCTCAGCCAGCCCGGGGACTCTTGCCTCAGGCGGGAACGGGAGCCCCGCGGGGGCTGCGCGGAGCCGGCAGGAGCGGCTGCCCTTCGGGTTTCCTTCCAGGACGAGCTGGAGCGGATGGGCTACCCCTACAGCGACTGCACCGTCAACGGCTCCGACATCCCCGTGCAGAACCTCTACAGCCAGTACAACACGTCCTACTCCATCCAGGTAGCACCTGGCCCCAGAGACCCGTCTGGGGGCTCGTGACGGACCCAGACAGCAGCAGCCTGGGGAGGGGGCATCCACTCGGCGCCCCAGGGGGTCTGTTTCTGCCTGGATGAGCTGCAGCTGCAGCGGAGCGCTCGGCAAACGCCCCTCTGCTCAGCAACGGGGCTCTGCGTCCCCGGGACCTGGAGAGCCCTCAGCAGAGCCGCCGGCCCCTGCTGCAGGGGGCTCCCGGCTCTCGCAGCAGGTCGCGGGTTGTTCTCCCCGGCCGGAGCTGCTCCACTCGGTCTTCTCCCGGGCGCTGCTGTCGCTCGGTGCCCAGCCACGGGCAGCGCCCGGGGAGGAGGTGCCTGGGATGGCGGCCGGTCCCCCCAGGGCTGAGCAGCTCCGTGCCCCCCTGCCAGGCCTGCCTGCGCTCCTGCTTCCAGAAGCACATGACGGAGACCTGCGGCTGCGGCCACTACATGTTCCCGCTGCCCGAAGGGGTCAGCTACTGCAACAACGAAGACAACCCGGGCTGGGGTAAGGACGGCAGCAAGTCTGCCTGCACGGCCCTGCGCCAGGGTCCCGGCACCACGACGGGCAGGGGCTCTTACCTGGGTGACAGCTGCCCTGGGCTCAGGGGCAGGGAGAAGGGCTGAGGGGCTGCAGCTCCTGCAGGGCTCTGCAGCGGCTCTGGGAGCCTCTGAGTACCAAAGGGTGAGGGAAAGGAGTGGTCAGGCACCGGAGGCGTCGGGGTCCAGAGAGATGCTGAGCCTCTGCAAGAAGCAGGGGGACAGGAGCTGGAGGTGCAGCCGGCACCACCAGCAGCAGGCAGAGCGGGAACTGTCTGCACAGGATTCATCATCAAACACCCTGAGCCTCCCAGGGAAGGGGAGGATGGATGGGGGGTGGCAGCAAACCCCAGCAGCAGCCTCGCACCTACATCCTCATTTAGTGGAACAACAAGGCTGTAGCCCAGCAAAGGGGCCCCGCCTGAGCGCGATGCCCTGCGCTTCCCCACGCAGCCTACTGCTACTCATTGCTGAGATCCAGCATCAAGCAACGGCAGATCTGCATCGACTCCTGCAAGGAGACCTGCAAGTGAGCTCCTGGGCCCCTCCTGCACCGGGAAGGGAGGGGGGTTCCCACCATCCGTCCCCTGGCCTCTGCACGGTGGCAGAGAATCGCTCAGGGCTGGCTCTCTGTGAGAGGACGAGAGGACTGACACCCCGGTGAGTTCAGCAGAGGGGAAGGGTCTGCGCTGACGCTCTCCCCTCCCTCCGTCCCTCCCTCCCTCCACAGCGACACGCAGTACAAGATGACCATCTCCATGGCAGACTGGCCCTCGGAAGCCTCGGAGGTAACACCCCCACCTTGTGTCCTCACCCTCGCAGGCAGTTCCCAACGTGGGCTGCAGCTCAGCATCCTCAGGGCTCCTGCCCAGGGCACTGGTGCCTCTTGGCCAACACACGAGGGCCAGGTCAGGAGCAGGGTCCCCAGGGCAGCTCCTCCTCCCTGGGGGAGTCCTGCTGGGTTCCTGCCTCCTCAGCAGGTTCTGGGGAGCAGCCTCCTCTGGGCTCTGACCGGAGGTTGTTTCCCTAGGACTGGATTTTCCATATCTTGTCCTACGAGAGGGACCTGTCGACCAATGTCACCCTGGACAGGTGGGTGACAGCTGCCGCCACCGCAGCACCTCTGCCGAGCCCCTTAGCACCCAGTAACGTGGCCCTGGGTGCTGGGCAGAGCTGTGGGTGCCACTGCGCAGGGTGCTGCTGTACAGAGCTCCCCGAGTGCTCCCGGTGCCCAACCTCTGCTCCCCAGAGCGATGAACCGGGGCAGGCGTGAGGGCAAATCAAAACCAGCCCCGACAGCTGCAGAACCTCTGCACGGGGGAGGCTGGAGCTGGGGAGCTGGGACCCTCCCGGGTCCCTCTGTCCCTCCACAATCACACCTGGAGGTGCCAACAACAGCAGCAGGGGGCTGCAGCAGGGTCACTGCAGAGTTACCCTCTGAGAACCAGACCCTGGATCCAGGGGGGGGAAAGGAGGTTGCAAAAGAAACCCCGGAGGTGCAGGAGACGGTGCCACAGACCCCGAGCCCAGCCCCCGGTAGCCAGCCGGGGCCCTGGGGAGCATCGCTCGCCCCTTCGCGGTCCGCAGCGCCGTTTAACGCCCTCCCTCTGCCAGGCAGAACAGCCCCGTCTGCTCCGGCCGGGCTCCGGCCGCCCCGCGGGGCAGGCGAGGAGCGGGACGGGGCCCCCAGCCCGGCTGTGCCCCTCGTGCCTTGCAGGAACGGGATCATCAAGCTCAACATCTACTTCCAGGAGTACAACTACCGAACCATCTCGGAGTCCGCGGCCACCACGGTGGGTGCCCGCCCCCGCCCTCCTGTGGGCACCGGCCCCCGCGGCCCCGGCTCACTCCGCTCTCCCCGCGCAGATCGTGTGGCTGCTGTCGAGCCTCGGGGGGCAGTTCGGCTTCTGGATGGGGGGCTCGGTGCTCTGCCTGATCGAGTTCGGGGAGATCATCATCGACTCGCTGTGGATCGCCGTCATCCGCGGCATCGGCTGGTGCAAGGGCCTGAAGCAGCGGCGGGCGCGGGCTCGGTACCCGGACGCGCCCCCGACGGTGGCGGAGCTGGTGGAGGCTCACACCAACCTGGGCTTCCAGCACGAGGACGCGGGTGGCCTCCCCAGGGCCGAGGCGCTGCCCCCCGAGCCCGGCACCCCCCCGCCCAACTACGACTCCCTGCGGGTGCAGCCCCTCGACGTCCTCGGCGCCGACAGCGACGCAGAGACCGAGTGAGAGGCGGCCCGTCGGCGGCTGCTCGCAGCCCCTCGCCCTGCTCGGAGCAGCACCCGCCCTCTGCCGACGGCAGGCGGCGGCTGACGAGCCCTGGCTGCGCCCCCTCCCCACCCGCTCCCCCCAATAAACCTCACGGAGTCGGTGCCAGGCTCTGGCTTCAGCCGCAGAGCCCGAGGGGTCGGCGTTGGTCCTCGGTCCCGGGTCCACTGGAAAGAGCGGGCTGGGCCGGGCTCCTGGAGCAGGGGGTGGGGAAGGACCCCCGGGGTGGGGGCAGAGCCCGGGAGGTGCCAGCAGTAGCCACGGGGGGCACCTCTGCAGGTGCCAGCGCTTCTGCCCTCAAGAGCCAGAGAGCAGTGGCCCTTGGGGTGCGCTGGTGCCCAGGGGCAGGGCTGCTGCAGGAGCCCACCCCTGCTGCTGGAGCCCACCCCTGCGGCAGCCTCCAGAGCGCTTCGGGAGCAGGGAGGACGCAACAGGCCCTCTGACAGCTCTACTGTGGCAATTAAAACCCTCCTTAGAGCCCCTGCGCTTCCCGCTGGCAGCAGGGGAGCCCAGCTCTGGCCAGAGGCCGATGGCAGTGGCTTGTGCACAGGGCAGCTCTGATGTCAGCAGGGTGGCCCAGAGCCGGGGCTCAGTGGTCCCAGCAGCGCTGGCTGAGCAGGACAGGGAGCCCCGCTGGCCCCCAGCGCTCCCGGACCCACCACAGCCCCCAGCACCTGCCCCAGCCGGGCACCGCTGCGGCACCTCCAGAGGCAACGCGATCGTGCAGTCAGATCGTGCGACCAGGACCTCTGTGTCCTGGGCTGGGTGCCCAGCACAGGGCAGCCACCCATCCGGGGGGGTCCATGCTCCTGCGGCAGCCCCCAAGCGCTGGGGTGCAGAGGTGCTGGAGGGTCCTTAAGGTCCCTCCATCTCCCATCAGTCGGTGGCGACGGCAGTGGAGGGGAGGGTCACCGACCACCGTGAGCAGGGCCCAGGGCCCAGGGGCTGGTGCGCCCGAGCAGATGGGGCTGCAGGGCTGACGCTGGCCCAGAGCAGGGAAACGGTGGTCAAACCTCCAACCCTCGGTGACTGAAGAGCTGCTCTGACGCTGCTGCCCAGCCACAGGGGACGAAGAGCAGCGTCGGCAGCGGGAGATGCCCCGGTCTCGCAGGGCGTCAGCGGGAACAGCGTGTTCTGGGGCAGGAGCCGCGCTGCTCCCCGCTCCAGTCTCTGCCGGTTCACAGAGGCCGTCCGGCGGCTCGTAAAAGCACCGAGTGTCTCGGCGCTTGGCTGGGGCCCGGTACCAGCCCAGCGCTGTCCCCGGACGGGCCGACAGCAGGGAAGCAGGAGGACTCCTGGCCTCTCTCTTGCTGCAGCAGCAGTGCAGCCGCTGGAAGACTCGGCTCAGCGCTGCAAGGGCTGGGCACGGGCCGGGAAGAGGCTCACAGATCACGGCCGAGACAGACACCCAGGAAAGACAACCCCCCCAGCCCCCCAGTTCCAGCCAGTCTGGGGATTTTTAAACCCAAAACCTGGCCAAGAGAACCCCCCCTGCACAAACCGCTCCCGACAGCCCTGCTCTGACTGCGGGTCCCAGCTTCCCAAAGCTGTTTGCACAGCGCCGCTGCCCTCCTAGGAGAGTCCTGGCTGCAAGGCACCCGCAGGGTGCAGCCGGGAGCAGCAAAGGAGCCCAGCCCCGCTCCGGAAAGACTCCCTGGCACTGCCCAGCCGGGCTGGAGAGAACAGCCCTGCGCCCAGGGGAGCGGCGGCCACGGCCGCAGAGTCACCCAGGGGAGAGGCCACCAGCCTGAGGAGGACGAGAGGTGACAGCAGAAACGCAGACACAGACGAGAGAAGGAAGGAAGGGAGGAAGGAAGGAGGCTGCTTCCCCCGGCCCCAGGCCAGAAGAGCCTGTGTGTGAGGCTTCACCCGGCTGCCAGCCCCGGGAGCTCCTCACACGCTGCCCGGGCAGCAGGCAGGGCTGGGGGAGCTGCAGGAGCAGGGTCTCCACACCAGCCCCTCTCATCTGACGAGGGCTAACCCTTCCCTGAACTCCTCCGAAACCCCACAGCTCCGGGAGGACGCAGCAGCTGCAGAAGGAAGAACCCACTGAACCGGTTTCAGGCTCGGGGTGAGCGCGATGCTGCCTCATCCCCTAATTGATGGGAGTCCTCCTCTCGACCCGGTGACTAATGACAGACTTGGGCAAGGGAGAAGAGCTGCCGACCGGCCGCTCGCGGCTGCGCCCACCCCGTCATTTCAGATGCAGAGTCGACTCGACCGCCGGGAGTCGCTCACCGCAGAGCCCTGCGGCCCCGGCGCCAGCACTGCCCGGCCGCGCCGCAGCTGCTCTGGGCGCCTTCCCTCCCTCCTGGAGGTGGGAGAAGGGAACCAGCTGAGCCCAGACAAAGACCCTTTATTACAACGCAGCTAGAAATAAATCCCTGAGCTGCTTCCGCCGCCCTGGCCGAGTCCACAGGGCCACAACCCCGCAGCCAGAGCAGGAGGCCGTGGCTAACACTCCAGGCCCCTCATGGCCGCGATGCTGCCGGCCATCCTGCGGGGAACTCCCTTGGCCACCTGCCGGTAGTCCTCTGGCCTCGCCTTCAGCAGGGCGACGATGCTCTGCAGCGCTCGGGACGGCTGGAGGCCCAGGGCGTCCATCACGTTGATCAGGTAGTCTGCGGGAGGAAGGATGATGGGGGACAGGCGGCCGGCAGCGGGGCCCCCCTCTGCTCCTCACGCCAGCCGCTGGCCCGCAGCGCCCCGCGGGGCGGGCGGCCCCCACGGGCACCACCCCCCTGCGCAGGGAACGACGCTGCCAGGTCCTGCCGACTGCCAGCAGCTCCAGCTCGCCGGCCCCGCGTCAGCCGGGGAATTGAGGCTGGGAATGCCGGGCGACCAGTCTCCGATCCACTGGTGTCAGCTGGGGCCGGCCACAGCACCCCCTGGGACTCGGGCAACCAAACACCCCTTCAGGGGAGCCGAGGAGATCCTGGTCCCAACAGAGCACTGTCCCCCAGCCTGGCGCAGGCTCCGTGCCCCCGCAGGGCACCTCCTGGCAGCAGGCGGCTCGTGCCAGGGAGAGCAGAGCCCCCGTCAGACCGGCTGCTGGGGGACCCTCCGCCTCAGGAGGGCTTTGACTTCCAGTCGGACACAGAGCAGCGTGGGAGCAGGAGCCCTGCACCACCGCCCTGCCCTCCAGCTGGCCCAGGAGAAGCCAAGCACCGCTCCCCCAGGCCGGCCATCAGCCCCCCGAGCTCACGGAGGAGACCCCCCAGGCCAGGCGGCGGCTGTCAGCGCCAGGGGAGCGCAGCCCAAACGCACCGATGTCTGTGGCCAGCTGCTTCGCCGAGTGGACCGTGAGCTGTGGGATCTGCAGGATGACCTCGCAGTACGTCTGCATCGTGGCCCTGGCGATGGAGCCCAGCCAGTAGTCAGCCATGTTGTCCAGCTCCGGCAGCTCATCCCCTGCGCAGAAAGCCCTGCTCAGTGGCCAGCAGCCTCCCCGCAGGGCCGGAGGGGACCGGCGAGTCCTGGGGCAGCCAAAGCAGCGGCAGGCCCTCCCGGTGCTGTGCGGCTTCGAACAGCAGCTCGAGACCCAGAGCACTCGGCTCCCCTCTGCTCCCTCTCCCAGCCAAGTCAGCTCCAAAGGGCTGAAGGGCAGGATCGGGGCAGAGCCTGGCTGGGCCTACAGGACCACCCTCCGGGAGGAGATCACAAGCCACAGCTTCGGCGTCAGCGGAACAACCACAGCAACCCCCGGCGCTGCCGTCTGGCCGGGCAGCGACCGGGACCACCGACCCCCAGGTCGGGGCAGCCGCAGGGGCACGGCTGAGGCAAGGCTCCGCTTGCTGCAAGCAGGAGCAGAGCAGGAAGCCCTTGGTGCGTCCACAGAAACACTTCTGAGAGGTGCCTGGGCCACGGCCGCCTCAGCCGGCTCACGGAGAGCCAGCGCGGCCCCTCCTGCACGGGGGCTCAGGCAGCCAGGCTGGAGCAGGGCCTCCCACGCAGGGGCAGTCTGCGCCGCGCCGAGCGGCGCCGCTGTGGGCAGCTGGGGAGCAGCAGAGGCCACAGAAGCTGACGGAGGGTTCGGCCGATCCCCTGAGGTGCCTCCTGCTTGCTCCCTGCGCCCAGCCCACAGCGTCGGCGGACGCTGAGCTCACCGGGACCGGGCTGCAGCTCCTGCCCGAGGAGAGCAGCACGAGCAGGCGGCAGGAGCCGGCCCTCCTGCAGCTCTCACTCCTCAGGGCCAGGCCATGGCGACACGGCAACGCGGCGACACGGCTCCGCGTCTCCGCTTTCCCCGCGCCGCCGCCCTACCTTGCTCCGGGGGGAACGGCAGCTTCCCGGCGTGCAAGGCCAGCTCCAGGGCGGTGTCCTCCTGAGCGACAAAGGGCTCCAGGTGGAGAGGAAGCGACATGATGTACTGCCCGATCTAGGACGAAGCACACGGGGCTGAGCCACCCGGCAGACCTGCGGCCGCCGCTTCGCCGGGGAGCACAAAGCCAGCTGCAGCGCCGCAAGCGGAGCTTGGCAGCCGGGCACCAGCCACCTCTGCTCAGAGGCAGGCTGGCTCCCGCTCACCGCGGCACTGGGCGCAGGAACCCCCGGTGACGCCAGCAGGGGCCAGGAAGGCTGGCACAGAGAACTGTGCTGCGGGCGCCGCAGCCACCACCGCCCACAGCCCAGAGGCGCCCCGGGCCCCGGCAGCCTGCGCGCTCTTACGTTGCTGATGTACTCCAGGGGGGTCAGGCTGAAGTCAGGGAGGTCATCTGCCAGGGTCTCACCAATGCCCCCTGAGCTCCAGCCCTGCGAGGGAACAGGTGCAGAATGAAGCCACGGCCCCTGCAGCACAAAGCCCATCGGTGCTCTGGAGTGGCGTCCCCCAGCGACACCAGCCGTGACACCAGCCACATCCCAGGCCCCTCTGGCTGCTGTGAGCAGTGGGGAGGAACAGCCCCTGGGCCACAACCCAGACCCCTCTGGCTGCTGTCAGCGGCAGGGAGCTCAGGGAAGAACCACGATACCAGAAGGAAACACTCTGAACAGGAGCAAGGCAGGAACCCGGGCGAGCTCCACCCGAGGGGAGCCCCCAGTGCTCACCTCCATCTTCGAGAGGAGCAGGAGCTGCTGCTTGATGCGGAGGAAGACCGAGTCGAAGGCCAGCTGGTGCGCCAGCTGGTTGAGGCGGCCCAGGGCAGAGCGTGCCGAAGACAGGAGCTGGTGGCTGCTGGTCCCTTTCTCCTGCACACACAGACACCCAGGGCTGCTCACACAGCGAGCTCATCACACTGCCCACAGGGGAGCTGCCAGCCTTCTCAGGGGGCTTTTGTTGGGCCACCCCAAGTGAACAGGCTCCCTCAGGATCTCCCACTCCCACCAGTAACTCGAGGCAAGCTGCGCCCTGCTCTGTGCCACACAGACCCCCAGCGTGGCCGCGCCAGCCTCCAGAGCTCGAGGCGGCTCCACTGCCACCTTCCCAGCGTGTTCTGCGACAAACCCTCTCTCAGCCCAAGCAGGGCACCCTCACACAGCACCGCCGGGGGCTGGGAGAGACGGGCTGGGGCCAGACCTCCTGCCCCAGGACGGCCACCTGGCCACGGCTGGGCCAGCACCTCTGCGTGAGGCCCGGACACGGGCGCAGGGCCGCAGCACAGGAGGAAACGCCGTGGGGCTGCGGGGGGAACCCGGCTCTCGCCCAGCACAGGAGCCAGAGCTACCTTCAGGGTGTAAAGCATCTCCATGAGGCTGCTGTGCTCGGAGGGATGCTCCTTCAGCAGGTAGTTGTACTCCTGCCAGGGATTCCTCACGGGGCTCTTCTTCTCTGTGGAGCTGGGCTCCTGGAAGCCAGACAGGCTGCAGGGGCTGTACGAGTCCGAGAGGTACTTCCCAGCAGTCGACAGGATCCTGCAGCCGAGGACACGGCAGCACCTGCAGTTACTTCAGGGTGGAGAGGACTCCCCGGCCGCAGACACCCCCACTGCCAACGCTCACAGCCACTGCACAGCCCCAGCTGCAGAGCCAGGGAGGTGAAGGAGAGCGGACTGTGCTCTCAGGGTGTCGCAGGATCCCAGAGCATCAGGGGTTGGAAGGGGCCTCGAGAGAGCACCCGGTCCCATCCCCCTGCCACAGCAGGATCCCCCAGATCCAGTTGCACAGGAACAGCCCAGGAGGGTTTGAAACATCTCCAGATGTCCCATCTCACACCTGCTGCCCCTTGTCCTGTCACTGGGTGCCCCTGAGCAGAGCCTGGCTCCATCCTCCTGACACCCACCCCTCACATCTTGATCAACATCCATGGGGTCACCCCTCAGGCTCCTTTTTCCCAGCTCCCTCAGCCTCTCCTCAGCAGGGAGATGCTCCCCTCCCTCCATCACCCCTGTGGCTCTGCCCTGGGCTCTGTGTCCTTGTGGAGCCGAGGGGCCCACAGCTGGACACAAGACTCCAGACAGGGTCTCTGCAGGGCAGAGCAGAGAGGGAGGAGACATCCAGCAGACACAGGCCAAACCCACCCCCCCCGTGCCTCCGCGTCCTGTGCAGACACGGGCGCCACGGCCCCACCAGCGCTGCCGAGTGCCAGAGGCTGAGCCCTGCCTGCGCTGGGGCTCCTCGGGTTACAGGGAGTCCACCGGCCCGGCACACCTCGCTCTGCCACGGCACGTGAGTCCTGCCCCATGTCACAGGGGGGTGAGAACCTGGCCAGCCCGAGCCGGTGGAAAATTCCTGCCAGAGCCCGGCCTGGCAGCCCCGCTGACGGGCACGTGGCCGCCCCGGCCAGCGCTCGGGGCCGCCGCGAGGAGCTGCCCCGACACCTCCAGGGACGGGGCAGGGCAGCGGCAGGAGGGCGCGGAGGCCCCGCTTCCCCTCCGCAGCCTGCGCCACGAAGGCACCTCGGGGTCCGCTCTCCCGCAGCGCGGCGCCGGCGCTCACCTGTTGGCCAGCTGCTGCTCGAAGTCCCCGCACTGACGCAGCAGCTCCCCGCAAGTGGCAATTATCCTGGGGAGGAACCAAACGCGAGCGCTGGCGGGGCGGCGGGCGGCTGACAGCGCCGGGTCCCTCTCACGGCCCAGCCCGGGCACCAGCCGAGCCCTCACCGACGGGGAGCCCCCTGCCAGGAGCCCCTCTGGCGTTTGCTCTGCACCCCCTGCACGGGGCTCAGCCCTGCCCTCCGCACCAAGGGCTCCTGCGAAGCCGCCCCGTGAACCCCCTCCCCGTGCGGGAGCCGAGCCGGCCCCGAGGCAGGAAGACAGGACCCCCGTTACCGGACGGAGCTCTGGAAGGCCGTCCAGTCCTCCTGGAACAGGGACTCTGTCAGGACGTCGTCCAGCCGGCACTTCCTCCGGATCGACTGCAGCGTGTTTGTGAAGTCGGACGTGTACCTGCAGCGAGAGGGGCCGCCGTCAGCAGCGGCCTGACAGCCTGTCCTGCCCCACAGCGGGCTCGCGACACCTCCCCGGGGCCCACGGGGCAGCGGTGACCGCGGGACCCCAGAGCACCAGGGGCTGGAAGGGACCTCCACGGATCAGCCAGTCCCATCCCCTGCCACAGCAGGATCCCCGAGATCCAGTCACACAGGAACAGCCCAGGGGGGTTTGAAATGTCTCCAGAGAAGGAGACTCCACAACCCCCCTGGGCAGCCCCTGCCAGGGCTCTGGCACCCTCCCTGGGAACAAGGTCCTTCTCACACTGATGTGGAACCTCCTCTGCTCCAGCTCACACCCACTGCCCCTTGTCCTGTCACTGGGTGCCCCTGAGCAGAGCCTGGCTCCATCCTCCTCACACCCACCCTTCACAGACTGACCAACACCCATGGGGTCACCCCTCAGCCTCTCCTCAGCAGGGAGATGCTCCCCTCCACCACTGCTGTGGCTGCGCTGGGCTCTCCCCAGCAGCTCTAACCCAGGTCAGAACAGACACTGCTGCTCCCCACCAAACACCCGGGTGTGAGGAACGGAGCAGCCACAGCCCTGTCCAGGCCCTGGGGACAACCTCGGAGCAACAAGCACCTCAGTCTGCTGCGTGTGGGCTCCTGGCAAGTGCCCCGTGCCCGGGGAAGGGCTGCGCAGGGCGCTGCTGCCAGCAGCCCAGTCATCGCCCCTCCTAGCACAGAGCAGTTTACAAGGCTCCCGCGGCCCCGCCATCACTTGGCCTTTACTCCAGGAACAGAGCGACAATCTCATGAACTTGTTTTCTCAGTTCCTCCCCAGATGAGAACATGGATAAAAAAGAGAACATTTTGTTTTCCACACCCTCTCTTTCTCTTTCCTCAAAGAGTGCCCACAAGCTGGAGGCGTGCAGGCTGCTGGCGGCCGCCTGGGCACCCGGCAGGTCAGAGGCTGCCTCCCTCTGCCCCAGGGCACCCGGCTAACAGCTTGATTTACACCCGAGCAGAGCAGAGCAGAGCAGCTCCTCCGGTATCAGGAAAGAACCGGGAGGTGATGGGTGCCGGCGCGCTGGGAGAGGAGCTCGAGGCGCCTCAACGGGAGGTCACCGGTCCCAGCATGAAGGCACTTGCCCCAGGATCTGCTTTCAGCAGCCTCACTGGCCCCACTCTGCTTGGGGAAGCCTCTTCCTTCCCACATGTTTTTATGAGAGACCAAAACTCAGCCCAAGTAGAGCAGGGAGCAGCTGGAGAGCAGCAGGGGAGAAAGGGACCTGGGGGTCCTGGTGACCAGGAGGATGGCCAGGAGCCAGCAGTGGGCCCTGCTAGCCAAGAAGGCCACTAGCATCCTGGGGTGGATGAGAAAGGGGGTGGTAAGCAGATGGAGAGAGGTCCTCCTCCTGCTCTGCTCTGGGGAGACCATGTCTGGGCTGTTGTGTCCAGCTGTGGGCCCCTCAGGTCCAGAGGACACAGAGCTGCTGCAGAGAGCCCAGCGCAGAGCCACAGGGATGATGGAGGGAGGGGAGCATCTCCCTGCTGAGGAGAGGCTGAGGGAGCTGGGGCTCTGGAGCTGGGAAAAAGGAGCCTGAGGGGTGACCCCATGGATGTTGATCAAGATGTGAGGGGTGGGTGTGAGGAGGATGGAGCCAGGCTCTGCTCAGGGGCACCCAGTGACAGGACAGGGGGCAGTGGGTGTGAGCTGGAGCAGAGGAGGTTCCCCATCAGTGTGAGAAGGACCTTGTTCTTGGTCAGGGTGCCAGAGCCCTGGCAGGGGCTGCCCAGGGGGGTTGTGGAGTCTCCTTCTCTGGAGACATTTCACACCCTCCTGGACTGTTCCTGTGTGACTGGCTCTGGGGGATCCTGCTGTGCTGGGCGGGTGGCACTGGGCGATCTTTTGAGGCCCCTTCCCGCCCCGATGCTCCAGGACCCTGTGAGAAGAGCTCCTCTCCACCACGAAACGTTTCCATTTCCCCCCTAAGACACAGCCCAGCCCGGAGGGAGCAGCAGCAGAACATCTCCCACAGCCCCCGTCACGGTTACAGACGCTGTGCGCTCCCAGCCCCCTCTCATCGACGCCAAAGCCGCGGGCACAGCGGGCACAGCGGGCACAGCGGGCACAGCGGGCACAGCGGGCACAGCGGGCACAGCGGGCACAGCGGGCACAGCGGGCACTCGCCCCGGCTGAAGCTCTTACTTTGTGAAGAGAGCTCTGAGGGCCCTGAGGAGCCCGCACACGCCCAGCCCGTCGGTGAGCTGAACGCAGTTGTCGACGGCCCCGGCAGCCAGGGTGAAGAGCTTGCTGACAGAATGGTTCAGCTCCTGGACGCAGTCGATCACCTCCCCGCGCTCCTGCACAGCGAGAAGAGCAGAGCTGAGCCCCGCTGCCCTTCCAGCGAGCGCCGGCGCTGGCCAGAGGACAGTCCCTCTGGGCACCCTCCCCTCCTGCACAGCAGCTGCCAGTCCCGGCCAGGCTGCCGCAGCCCGCGGCACCAGGGCTTCAGGGAGCAACAGTTCTGCCAACGGCTGCACCCTCCTGAAGGCCCTTCCTCCCCCATCCTGCCCTACACCTGACGGAACCCGGAGCTGACAGCGACGTTTGGGTGAGGTCTGCTCCAGCAGGTGCACTGTGCCGGGGGCTGGGTGGAGGGGGACAAGAGAGCTCCCTCTGCCCCGAGCTTCCTACGCAGATTTAACAGCGAGAGAAGCGGCCGCAGGCAGGAGGCACCGCCAGACCCGTCCACGGCAGAGAGCGACTGCCACAGCACCCAGCCTCTCCCCGGGTCGCCGACCGGGAGCCGCTCCCTCACCAAGGGCACCGCACTGATCTGAATGAGCAGATTTTCTTCCTCCAGGCCTCCGTAGTCGAGTTGATAGGGCTTGTAGGGCCCGTACACCGCGTCCACCAGCTCCGTCACCTTGACCAGGTTCTGCTCCTCTGCAAAGAGTCGGGTGTTCAGTTCACAAACGGGGCCACAGGCCGCGGGACAGGCACAGGCCGCAGCTGCTGGGCAGAGCTTGGTGCCTGCAGCTTGGCCGGCTGCCCGGCAGCTCTTCCCGCGCTCGCAGGAACGAGGTCCTGATCTCTGCCTGCTTCCTAAACCCAGGGTGCTCCCCCGCCACCGTGCCGTGACCACCCGCTGCTCCAGACCTGCCTGGGCAACAAGAAGCTGTCAGACAGCCTGGAGCACAGGGGAAGCACTGGAACCCGTGGGGCAGGGGAAGCCACTGCTCCCACAACTTCAACAGGGGCAGCCGCCACCGACCGGAGCGCCCGGCTCACACTGACAGCACCTGACACCCGCTCCAGGCTCTGAGCCCGGCTTCACGACGCTGGTGAACCTGAACGCTGCCTCTCAGTGCCAGGTGCCCAGCAGGGAGCTGCAAACCAAACCAAACCAAACCCAACCCAACCCAACCCCAGCTCAAACCCAGCCCAGCCCAGGTCTGATTATTCCTCAAATCATATCTGGGTAGCAGCTGCCAGCGTGAACCTCTGCCAAGCTCCATCCAGCAGCACAGCTGGATCGCAGAGGAAAGCGGCCTAAGGACAAAGGAGCAGGGTGCCCAGAGCTGCCCCCGCTCCGAGCGCAGACGGCTTCGGGACCAGGCTGAGCGAGACCCCGAGCACCACGGCGCGGCCTCTCAGCGGACCCTGCTTGGAGCAGGAGGCTGGGCTAGGCCAGGCCCCCGGGTCCCTTCCAGCCCACATTATCGTATGAATCACGAGCGAACCCTCCCCTCGCACACACAGGGGTAGGAACTGGCCTGACTCCCCTCTGCTGAGTCACCTGGCCTTTCTGCTCTTCCCAAACCGCTCAGCCCCACAGCGACGGCTGGAAGCCAAGACTCCGGCGTTTGGGCTTCTGCAACCCACTCTGGTGGCAGCTCAGACAGCTGCCCCCTGCTCCCCCGTCCTCTGCGGCCTGACACCACTTTCCCGAGGCCCTTCTAACCCTTCCTGTCGGGACCCACTAGTTAAGCTGAGCCACGGGCACAAAAGGTCCAACAGGAGGTCGAGCTCAGAGCCGACAGACGCAGTGACGACTACCCCAACCCGTCATTCACGTGCCCAGCAGGAACCCGGCTTGCGGTGGCTCGGAACAGGCCACGAGGAGCCAAGCCCAGGCAGCGCGGCCCGAACGCCGCTCCGTCAGCTCCAGCGGGGGACCTTCCCACACCCGCTCTCCGAAGCCTAATAAAGGGCTATAAATAGCCCCGGGTTCACGCCGGGCAGATCCCTCTGTCAACAGCGCGCCTCCCTCTCTGTGGGCTGCGGGGATTATCCAGCAGCTGCGGCCAAGAGGAGAGGGCAAACAACGCGGGGCAAGCGCAGGGCGAATCCGGCCCCGGGGGTGCTGCCCGGGGACGCGGCTGCCGGCGGCTCAGAGCTCCTCTGGCCCTGCCTCGTCCCCGGGTTCCAGGGCAGCCGGAGCACCGCCGAAGGCTCCCCCGGGTGCCGCCTGCCAGCAGGACCCAGGGAACCCCCCAACCTCCGTGCCCTGCGCGCTCCCTCCCGCAGAGGCTTTGGCAGAGCCTCCCCGGAGACGCCTCCTCGTCCGTTAGGCCGAGCAGAGCGCTCAGGCTGCCGGAGGAGAGCCGCGGGCACCGTCCCCCCGGCCAGCTGCAGCCGCCCACCAAGGTGCCAGCGCGGGCAACCGGGCACCGCCGTCGCACGGACAACCCCCCGCCCCGCGGGGCTGGACACAGCCCCACGAAGCACCGGACAACGCAGCCGGCAGGGCAGAACAGGACGCTCAGCCTTACTCAGGCTCGGCAGCATGGCTACTTCCAGCCCTTTGGCAAAGTGGACGGTGGCCTCGTAGAGCTCCAGCAGCTTGCTCAGCTTGGCTTCCTGGCCCGTCCTCTCCAAAGCGGTGCTGAGGCACACGGGGATGGAGGGCACCAGCGCTCCCAGAGTCTGGATCAGCAGCACAGTCACAATCTCGTGCGGGTTCCTGAACACCTGTGGGAGCAGGAAGGCTGCTGTTGGAAGCACTGCTGCCTCCGAGGGAGACGGGAGGAGCGAGAGCAGCGGCCTCCACAGAGCCCCACAGCGCAGAAGCCACGTGTCTCTGTCCCAGCAAGGACAAGGGCAGACTGACCCACTCCAAACCCAGCAGGTTCCATCTGTCCAGGGGCTGATGCCATCCCCAACCCTCCGAACCGGTGCTGCCGGCAGAAGGAGCCTGCACCAGCAGCACTCCCTTCCCAGGGCAACTGTGGCCTCCTCAGCCTCCTTCAGTGCCCTGTCCCACGGCCTCGGGCTCCTGGAGCAGAGGAGAGGCAGGCCAGAGGGTCTGCTAAGGGTGCTAGCAGAGACCGGCTGCCGGGGCCGGGTGGAGGAAGCAGCAGCCTGACCTGCAACTGTCCGCAGCCGGTGCAGAAACTCTGCCTCGTTTTAACAAAGAATTAATGGGAAATTAACTGCTAACGAGTGACACAGCGACGGAGAGGGTGGCATTCTGAGCACTAACAGAGTCCTCTAACGACAGGAGCTTTGAGAAATCCCACAAGGGGCAAAAGACTCCCCAGACGGCCGGCTAGAAGTGGGAGGACCCCGCTGCCCCAGCACACAGGGCACCCCGGTGGCCCGGTCAGTACCTGTCTGTGGCTGAAGCTGTGCTGGGAATGCAGCAACCACGACAGCAGCAGACGGGTGCAGGTCACAGACTGAACTGAGCACACGGGCACTGTAGTAGTCTGAGCTCAGCACCGGGGAGGCTGCACCTTGAGCACTGGGTCCAGCTTGGGGCACCTCAGGACAAGGGTGATATTGAGGGCAGAGCGGGGCAATGGAGCTGCAGAAGGGCCTGGACAATCAGTCTGATGAGGAGAGATGGAGAGAGTTGGGGCTGTTGAGTTTGAGGAAGAGGAGGCTGAGGGGAGACCTCACTGCTCTCCACAACCATCTCAAAGGACCCTGCAGAGATGCTGGTGCTGGGCTCTTCTCACAGGTCACTGGCAACAGAAGCAGAGGGAAGAGCTTCCAGCTCCAACAGAGGAGGGTCAGATTGCAGATGAGGAAGAAATTGTCCCCAGAGAGAGTGGTCAGGCCCTGGACTGGGCTGCCCAGGGTGGGGGTTGAGTCCCCATCCCTGGGTGGGTTTAGAAGTTGCTGAGATGTGGCGCTGGGGGATCTGTTCTAGGGGTGGTCTTGTGGAGCGGGGTTGGTGGTTGGACTCACTGATCCACTCTTTTCCAACCCGAGTGACTGTGTGATTCCGTGACCTTACCAACCACCCTGGCAGAGAAGGCAACTGAAACCAGAGCACTGTTGACACGGGACTGGTTCAATAGGCTGAAGCGGTACTGGACCAGGAGCCAAATGACCGCTCGGACAGTCAGAACCCTGCACCAGGAAGGTCAGCGAGGCCATTATCAGCCAGGACTATTTACCAGTGCCACCCTCTGCTCCACTAGCACAGTGTGTCACAGCCCTCCCCGGGACTTGTCTGCCAGCCCATTTCTCGCTCGTTCGCTTGGAGAGCCTGGGTCAGCACCAGGAAGGCCCGAGAACTCTCCAGCCAGAAGCAGCACAAGAGACTGAGCCCCGCGGGCTCTCCCCAGCGTGCCAGCGCTCTCGCCATCCCCAGCTCAGAGACTCCCTGCTGAAGTCTGAGCTGACGCCTGACGTGCAACTCACGCCGAGTCATTGGGCAGAAAACATCTCAAGGAGACACAGAGCCCCTCTGCAGAACAGCCCGGCGCTTGCAGCGGGGCCCCCCGGGAGGAGACAAGGATCTCCTACCCTGCGTGGACCAAAACCTCCACCATAAGGAGTTATTGCTTCCTTTCACCGAAGGACAGCACCTGGGTTTGGCTCCCACATCCGCGCTGGCGGGAAAAGCGGCTACCTGGGCTCCCAGGGCGGCGGCAGCAGCCCTCAGACGTCCTGCCGAGCCGCCGGGATCAGTCCAGCGTGACCTTGCGGGCTGCCCCGGGCCAAGCGATAAAGCAGCTCAGGCATTTCAGCCGTCTTGCAACAGCACCCACTTGTAACAGCGAAAATCAGATCTCGCTTCAGATAGAGATGGAGGCGATAGAGCAGCTTTACTGTCAATAACGCGGCAACCTTGCTGGCGGTGGCGCGGGCAGGCGGGCGCCGCGAGAGCCAAGGCTTCACGCCTCCCCCACCAACGGGGAACCGCGTCCAGCCCCTCCCGCAGCCCGCCCCAGGGCCCACCAGTCACCGCACCTGAGCCGCCCACTGGAGCTGCGAGTGCCAGGTCCCCAGGAGGGTGTCGTAGAGCTCGGTCAGCTGCCGATCCAGGCTCGCGTCGCTCTGGCACAGATCCTGCCACACGGCCACCAGCTGCACCTGCGGGGCGAGTAGGAGCCACCCTGAGAGGAGAGCCGCGAGGCCGCGGGCCCAGCCATTTCCAACCGAGAACGCCCCGCGCAGAGCCCGGCCCTCGCTCCTCTGCCCAGGCTCCGGCCGCACCGCTGCGGGAGAGGGCTCTGGGCTTCCCTCGGGGGCTGCGGAGCTGATGCCAAGGTCGCATTAACGCCGGCATTTTTCTCACAAAAGGAGGCTGTTACTGATATCCCAGCCCAAGAGCTGAAACGCTTGGCAAGCCCCTGCCTCGAACTTAATCCTCAGAAGTCAGAGTCATGAGAGAAGTCTGAGGATCAGGTGGTGGCTACAGAACTGTCTGGAATTCCAGCTTTTAATCTGACCTGAAAAGACTCTACAGAAGGCAGCAGCTGACGGGCTGCAGCAATCGAGTCACTGCTGACGCAGCCATGGAATGAGGAGGCACAGGGACACCGAGCAGAGGCGGCACAGGGACACCGAGCAGAGGCGGCACAGGGACACCGAGCAGAGGAGGCACAGGGACACCGAGCAGAGGCGGCACAGGGACACCGAGCAGAGGCGGCACAGGGACACCGAGCAGAGGCGGCACAGGGACACCGAGCAGAGGCGGCACAGGGACACCGAGCAGAATACACACGTCCTGTGCCTGCTCATGAAGGGAACACACGCCCTGACCCGGGAACGACTCTGCAGACACAGGGGTAACCAAAGCTGGCAGGAGCCACAAAGAGAAGGCAGAGAACGGCAGGTGGAAGAGGTTGGAACAGGTCCCATCCTGCTCTGGACGGGCAAATACCTGAGGGAGCAGCTCCCTCTACAGCGCAGGCCAAGGAAGAACTCGGGGTTTACTCCTCCGCAGCAAAACACCACCCACCCACCTTGTGGCACTTGTAGTAGTAGGCCAGGAGCTGGGGCATCCGGTCGATTTCCGTGAAGACTTTAACAAACGTTCTGGCCTGATCTGAACAAAACAAAGTGAGGGCAGTGAGGAGAGAGCGACCAGAGCCTGACTGAGCAACAGAACCCTCCTTCAAGGGCATCTGGGCACAATCAGTCACAGAGCGCTAAGGATTAGAAGGGACCTCCGAAGACCATCCAGTCCAACCCCCTGACACAGCAGGATCCCCTAGATCCAGTCATTAGGGGTGGGAAGGGACCTCCACAGATCACCCGGTCCCATCCCCCACCCACAGCAGGACCCCCCAGATCCAGTCGCACAGGAACGTGGTCAGGAGGGTTTGAAATGTCTCCAGAGGAGGAGACTCCACAACCCCCCTGGGCAGCCCCTGCCAGGGCTCTGGCACCCTCACTGGGAACAAGGTCCTTCTCACACTGATGGGGAACCTCCTGTGCTCCAGCTCACACCCGCTGCCCCTTGTCCTGTCACTGGGTGCCCCTGCGCAGAGCCTGGCTCCATCCTCCTCACACCCACCCTTCACACATTCACAGACATTAATGAGATCACTGTTCAGTCTCTTATGGTGCAGACAGGAAAACACTGTCACCTTTTGATTGCTGAATCTCTCAGACAGCAGTGGAACCACTTCAGACCCACTCTGAGACATGAGCAGGGAGCAGACATGGCATCTGGCTGACCAGAGAAAGCCCATGATGCAGCACCTGGGGCCTCCAGGACATGAACCCCCCACCCAAACAACATTTCACTTCACCAAGAGGTCCTGACCTACAGACTGGGAGTTAAAAGCAGCCACGATCTGAGGGCTGGCCATGGCCTCCAGGCGGTTCTTCAGAGCCTCGAGGTGCACACACTTCTCCGAGTAGTCGGGCGTATCCACCAGCATCGCCAGGCTGCTCTGCATGCTCGTGAGCTTGGCCGAGATGACAGCCACGTCCTGCCGCAGGGAAAGGCGCCCCGTCACCCACGGGGCCTCAGAGAGCACCCAGAGCGGGTCCGTAAGGACGACTTCCAAGCAGGCACCTGCCCGAGCCACCTCAAAGGGCTACTTTAACCAGCTTCCCCGGGGAGCTGACGGCACAAAGAGTGCTAACCAGGCACCCACCTGTGTTTTAAGAGTCTCTTCAATATCTGCACTCAGCGTGCTCCACTTATCCGCTTCCTGAAGCGACTCTGCAGCCAACTGCATCCTGGATTTCACCCGGTCGATCTCCACCAGGACCTGAAGACCAAACACCGCTCATTGAGCCAGAAGACGACGGCCAGAGGCGGCCGCATTGGGGGAGCGATTTTGCTGTGAATTGGAACGACCGCACGAGCACATCCCGCCCGCTTACGAGGAGCACGGGCTTGGCTGGAAGAGCCAGAGGCAGCAAACCAGCTGCCAGAGACAAAAGGCCCGCTGCATTCAGGGCTTCTACCCTCAGTATTTGCTCTGCCTGAAAGACAGGCCCCAGAAATTCCAGGTAGAGGAAGCATCTCCAGTCAAGCAGGAGCTGCTCTGTCCAAACCAAGCTACGAGCAGCTGCTGCGAAGGAAACACAGACTGCACAGGTCAGCGTCACACGCTTTCCTACTGTTAATGTCAAAGGAACGGGCTTTGTCCACCCTGAGCTCACAGAGTGGTTTCCTGGGAACAGTCCTGCACAGAATCACAGGACACTAGGGACTGGAAGGGACCCTGAAAGATCATCCAGTCCGATCCCCCTGCCACAGCAGGATCCCCTAGATCAAGCTGCACACTAGACTTGCGGCTGCAGACAAGCACCCTGCAGGAGAAGGACCTGCCTGCATCGACTGAGCCGTGTCTTCTTCAAATTTCTTGATATCTTCTTTAACCAGGATCATCTGCTCCTTCAGGAACGTTGCCTCCTGCTTCAAGACCTCCAGCTCCCGGAGGACCCTGGGCATGTTCTGCAGAGCCTGCTGGCTGGTTTCTACAAAACACCAAGGGCTGCAGTGAGGGGACAGGGAGCTTCCCAATGACTTTAAACAGTCATCGGTACCTGAAAATAGAAGTGCCAGGCAGCAAAGCTCTGGGTTTACCTTCACAAGCCAAACAAGCCCCTTATCACAGAATCTTCCCCTCTTTTGTTTATTTCCTGTCCATAACGCTGCTGCCTGATGGCAGCAGGGCTGGACCCACAGAACCACCGAGTTCTTTCTGGCTGGAAACCACCTGCAGGATCCTTGAGCCCAAGTGCTCCCCCAGCCCTGCCGGGGCCCCGCTGACCCCTGTCCCCGCAACCCCTCCCACCCGCCCTGCCCTGGGCAGCCTGGGCCATGCCTGGGGAACCCCTGTGGGGAAGAAACTGCTCCTCAGGGGCAGCGTGGCTCTCCTCACCCTCCACAGCGTTGTTGACCTCCTGGATGAAGAGCTGCAGCTTCATCACCAGGGTGGCGGCGTGAGCGTCCGCCTTGCCCGGGGCCTCCTGCTGGCCGGCGCGGAAGGCCGCGTTCACCCAGCGCTTCACGTCGAACTCGTCCGACAGGAACCGCGAGAAATCCATCGCCCGCCCCGGGCCCGCGGCCACCGAGCGCCACGTCCCCGCCGGCCGCCGTAGGGCCCCTCCCGGCCGCCGTAGCCGGCGCGGCTGGGCGGGGCCTCGCGGGGGCAACCGGAACCGGCTGCGCGGAGCCCTCCCGGCCCGGGCCCGAACCACCGAGGGCTTCCAGAGCCCGCCCCTGGCCCCGCAGGCCCGGCCTGGCTCGGCGCCCCTAGCCCGAACCAGCAGCGCCTGCCAGCCCAGGGCAGACAGCGCCCTGGCGCTGCCCCTGCCGTGATGCCCAGCTCTCAGCTACAAGGGCTGCCTGGGCACGTACGTTTGCACTTTTAATTCAAAAATAAGAGGGAAGCAGAGAAATTGGCCCCGAAAGCAGCAGGAAACACCTGCGCGGCAGAAGCATTAAGGGTCTGGGGCTCTCGTCCTGCAGGGAAAGGCGATGGCAGAGCAGCCAGCTCCCACTCCTGCCAGACACGTGCACAGAAACCAAACAGGAGGCGATGGCAGACCCCGAGGGAAGGAGCCGCTGCAGAGTCCAGACCAGCACTACTGCCTCAGCTGACGATGTGGGGGCTGCGTGCCAGCAGAGAGACATCCAGCCCTGCTGAGCTTGGGCCGCTGCCCCACAGCTCTGCTCTGGGGAAGCCGGTCAGCTTTCCCACCTCAGTGATGGGCTGCACACCCTGTGTGAGCACCAGTTTGTATCTGAGTCAGATGGCTTCCTGTGAGAAAAAGGAACAGGCAGAGGGCCAGGTCACACGTGCAGATTCCTGCAGCTCTCACACAAACACCCCTCCCACCACAGGGACCTCCCGAGCTCTGCCAGCAGCCCACTCTGTTGCACATACCCCGTGTGGGTTGGAGAGGAGCAGGCCCTGCGACACCAGCGCGGGCGGCTGGAGAGGGCTGAAGGCAGGCAGCTCTGAGCCGGACACTGGCTGCAACTTTATTCTCATGGTCTGAAGGGGAAAACAAAAGGAGCAGTGGGAGGGCCTGTGGGCATCGCCAGCCACTGAGCTGGGTACAGACAGGCCAGGCAGCTCCGCTTATCTACTGCAACACACTGTCCCCAGCCTGCACATGAACGTCTTCCCGGCAGACAGTCCTGTGCTGCAGGGCACAGGATCTTGTGTGCCAGCAGCCTCGGCGCAAGCGAAGGGCTGGGGAGCAGCAGAGTGGAGCTGGGCAACGCGCAGCTTCCCACGAGAAAAGCCGAGCGCTGCTGATTCTGCCCCGAGGATCCCCAAGCTCTGGCAAGGCAGCGGCCTCACTAGCTCCTGCCCCCTCCCACCAAGGCCAGACTGCCAAGGACACTGGGGAAGCCCCGGCGGCGATCTCCCACCTCTGTGAAAGCCAAAGCCCAGGCTGAGCTAACAGGGCTGCCCTGCAGGGCCCCACAGCCGGAGCCCTTGGCCAAGGAGCTGCTGAGGTCACGGCGCTCTGTCACAGCCCATTCCTCGGCATGAACCCCCACCCCCTGGCCCACACCTCTCTGCAGCCCCTGTGGGTGCCCAGCAAGCCTGCCCACCCCGGGCTGGCAGGTCCCACTGACCGTGCAGCCACCGGAGCAGCTCAGAGCCCAGGTCGGGCGCAAGCAGGCGCTGGCAGCAGCAGCACAAGAGCCGTTAGAAAGCGCTGAGGCAGCTCCCCCAGGACCCGCCGCCGCAGAGCTCGCGGTGCTGGATCACGGCCGCAGGGTCACCCTCGGCAGCGAGCGCCCGTCCCAGAGCAGAGCTCAGCTGAGACAACAGGCTTGGTCGGCTCCGTCTGCTCCACCACTGCGACCGGCGAGGGGCAGGAGACAGGGAGCGGGAAGCGCAGCCGTTAAGGCAGCGCCCGCCATCGCCACCCTCGTGGCGCTGGATCGCCCACCCGACTGGGGCCCCCAGCCCCACCCACTGAGCCACAGCTCCAGCTCCCCGGCGCCGGCCATGGGCTCTCGCTCCGCTCCACCCCGCCGCGAGCAGGAAGGGGATCCACCCGCCGTCGCTCTTTACGGGCTGCCGCCGGCCCCACGGGCCTCCCACTCGAGTGTTCACGGGGCGCGGGCTGGCCCCCCACACCCCCAGCCCACTCCGCCTGCTCCTCCCCAGAGCCAGGAGCAGGAGGCAGCTCGGCGGTTTGAGAATTAAACGGCCAGCACCCAGAAAGAGGGACTAAAGCTCCTCAGCCTCCCAGCGGAGCTACTTTTGGCAGAACCACGTGCGTGACCCAGGGTGGACAGTCCCCAGCTCGGAGCAGCTCACTGCAGCACACGGGCAGCCGAGAGGCCGGCAGCTCCAGCACCCCCGTTTTAATGTCAGCACCCACGGTACAAAGACACCCTCCCCACGGGATTTGCTGGGCACCCGCACGGCTGCAGGACCCCACCTGCCAGACCCCCTTCACAAAGAGGCTGGTGGCCCAAGATGCACGGAGCCCGTGCCAGCCACTGCAATCCACACGATTCACCTCGGGCAAAGGTCTCTCTCTCCCGGCCTGGAAACCAGGCTCCTTGCAGGGGATGAGAGCAGGACAGGCCCCAGTCTGGCTCCTCTCCAGACTAGGCGGCTGGTGCTCAGTGCCCACACGCAGGGCCCTGGAGGCATCTCTGTGCCTCCTGCCTGCGCTAAAGCCCAGTTTGCCTGATCAGGTCACAGAGCACAGGGCTAGGGCACAGACTCTTGTGGCCTCCCCACCCCGAGTCCGCGAGCCAGCCGCCGGCGTCCGTCTCGTGTCAGCTAGCCAGGGCTCTGCGTAGCCGTCCACACACCTCCTGGGGTCCCAGGGTCACCATCATCTCAGCCACGCTCGGCCCGTGCTGCAAACACACAAGGAGTCGCTGCACGAGCGGAAACCTGCCCCTTCCCACGCGTGGGGCAGCCGGCCTGGGAGCTCTCAGACTGCCGTCGGCCCCAGGGCAGGGGCTTGGCACCACACTGCACTTGACAACAACCACGTCCCAGCGCGACTGCTGCGGTTTTACCTGCTGCCCACTGAGGGCCAAGCGCAGGAGCTGCATCATGCTGCTGTACTTGGTCTCCTTGGTTTGCTTCTGCAGGCTTCTCAGGTCTCTGTTCAGCTCCTCCACGGTCAGGACAGCCGCCCGCCTCGCCAGGAGCCTGCGGGAGAGAAGTGGCCCTCACAGAGCAGGGTCGGGCAGGACTGCCCCTCAGGAACAACCAAGGACCTGGCAGGACCCGATGTGCAGCCACCGTCCTCTGGGTGCAGTTAACGCTCAGCTGTGACAGTCTGAGGGCAACCAGCCTCACTGAGAGCCGGCAACACGCCTCTGTTTGCGCAGCCTGCCCCCTGCACTGGTTTCCAGGGCTCCTTTTAGCCCAGATGTGAACTGGAAGGGTGCCTGAGCCAGCACCCTGCCCAGCTGTGAGGTGTGGAGGGGCGGCAGCGAAGCACCAGCCAAGCCCCACAAAACCCAGCGAGGCTCCTGAGCAGACAGACCCCACCCTGCTGGTGAGGAGCACAAAGGGGAGCGGGAACAGCCCCCCAGGGAGCCCTCCCCAAGTGTCACTGGCACCCGGCCGTGGTGACTGCGGCTGGAGAGCACGGGGTGAGCTGCGCTGGCACTTCCACCCCCAGAACCCCAGGGGAGCTGCGAGCAAGTCCAGCAGCAACAGAGCAGCCAAGAGCAAACCCTGGCAGGCGGGCGGGCACAGAGCTGGGAGCAGACACTCACCCCAACACCAGTTCTCCTATTTCATCTACTTCTGCAGAAACACTCTGCAGCTGCTCTCGGGACACTGAGGGCCTGACCCACAGGTAAGAATAATCAGACGACACCAGGTTCTTCAGGAAGCTTATGTGCCCCTGCGGGGAGAGAGCCCAGAGTCAGGGCCGAGGGTTCAGCCGTGGGGGAAGCAAACTCCTGGCTGAGGGTGCGCACACAGCAGGGCCCTGCTCTGGGGAGGTCTCACCCCACTCATCTGCACCCTTCAGCAGACACTGGGAAGTCACGAGTCTCCCCTCCGCTGCCGCAGCAAAACCTTCACACCGGAACCATCAGGTCCCCTCCTGCCCCTATCAAGGCAGCTTTACTCTTCACAGGGAGTCCCCCAGCAGCCCGAGGGCTGCGCTCACCCTCCTCCCAGCTCTGGGCACAGCCAGAATCTTTTGTCTCCTTTAGAGCCTCAGCAGGAGCCAGACAGGTCTGTCAAGAAAACACCCCACAGCTCCTTGATTCACTTCCACAGCAGGGACAGGGCCTCTCGGCTGAGGGAGCCGACTGCTGGCTCCGCCGAGTGCAGCTGAGTGCAGCCTGACCCAGCTAAGCCACCGAGATCCCTGCCGTGTCCACCCCACAGGCCAGCCTCGCCGTGCCACGGGAGTCTGGCAGCTGCCACTGGGGCTGCAGCACTGACTCAGCGCAGCCCTCACCCAGGACCCCACAACACCTCAGGTCCCCAGAGGGCCCCTACTTTTCTCAGCAGGAGGACTCTCTCCACGTAGTCCTTTTCTAGAGCCTCTCGATCGGCCTGATCCCCGTAGACTCGCTCCACCAGGCGCTGCAGCTCTCTAACGAGCTCCTGCCGCAGCCCTTCGCTCTCGATGTGACGGCTGAGGTGAACCCTGCAACGCGGAAGGCAAGTGCTTGCGGGCTGCTCCGGGTTCCTCGGAAGGCCATCACCCCAACCCCACAGCACCCCCTCACACACGGAGCCTCAGAAAAGCACACAAAACCCCAAACAGCGCACGAAGCCACTGGCTCGGAGGTGACACAGAAGGCACCAGCGCGAGCGCCCTCGGGAAGGGCTGCCTCCTGCTCAAGGCGACTCAGAGTCGGCTGAAGCCCCTGCAGCTGCCCCCAGCAGCTGCCCAGGTGTCGCTGCGCTCCCAACACCCCCGTGCAAGCGCAGCAGGGGAGAGGAGAGGAGAGGAGTCAGCAACGCTGCTCGAGAGCTGCTGCACAGCACCACGGCTGCTCCGACCGACAGAGTGCCCGGGGCCAGGAGCAGCGACCGTCTCGGCGCCGGGCAGGCAGCTCTGCAGGCAGCACCCACGCCTGTACCTGTTGAACTCGGGCAGCGCCTCAAGATCCAGGAGGGCAGAATGGGTTGTGATTCTGCCTACTTCAAACTGCGAGATCAGCTCCTCCAAGGTCCTCCCCATCTGCTTCTCTGCAAAACAGCCCACCGAGGGATCAGTGCGCAGCCACCTCGCAGAGGGCCGGCCCCAGCACAGGCCTCAGGCAGCAGCACAGCCCAGGGAGAGGTGACACACCAGAGCCTTCCAACAGGGACACCCCTCAGCCAAGGAGGGGAACCCGCAGCAGGCACCTGCAGGAAACTGCCCTCTCCCCAGAGCGGGAGGGGCAAACTGCTCCCTGCTGGCCAGAAACAGGGCACTGGGGCATCCTGCTGGGCTCAGAGGAACAGTCCCTGCATCAGGCCGCCCCAGAGCAGCTCAGGCTCAGCCAGGTGGCTCTGCTGCCCGAGCAAGGTCTCACTCTCCTGAAGCACAAGGTAGTTTGTGATCCCCCCAGAGCGAGAGCAACCACAGGAGTCACTGAGTCAGCCTCTTGCAGCCTTTCAGGTTGAAGCAGAAGCGTGCAGACGTCAGACACGACACCTCAGTGCGCAGCCACCGAGCACAGCTCTGCCCAGGGGCTGTGTCTCTTCCCCTGGAGATGACTGCTGTCCGGGTGGGAACCCATTAACCATCAGACACAAGTGAAAAGATTGCACAGAGGCAGAAAGCTCCCAGGGCTCCAGCACAGCAGCCAGGCTCTGGGGCCACTGGGTGACAGACTGGGCCCTTCAGACACCGTCAGAGCTCTTGGCCATTAAAACAAACCCGCCCGTCCCCAAGGCCACAGGGAGAAGTGTCCCAGCAAGCACCAAGCCAGCCATACCTGCAAACCCAGAGCCACAGTTGGTTATGATGTCCAGGAGGGCCTCGGGCAAGTAGCCATCGTGAGCGAAGCGCTGCAGGAAGATGTCCCCCTGCCTCTTGGACAACTTGCCACCGTCTTTGTTAAGGAGCAGCGGGAGGTGCCCAAACTGCGGGGGATCCCAGCCAAAGGCTCTGTAGAGCAGGAGGTGCTTGGACGTTGAAGCCAGCCACTCGGTTCCACGCAGGACGTGGCTGATGCCCATGTGATGGTCATCCACCACGTTGGCCAGGTGGTAGGTGGGGAAGCCATCTGACTTGAGAATGACCGGGTCACCTTCCACGTCAGCCACTTCGTGCTTGTTCCAGCCATAGACCAGGTCCTGAAAGGGCTCCACACCCTTCTCCAGACGGAAGCGGACAACCCAGTCCTGGCCCTGCGACAGCTTCGCAGCCACTTCTGCGGGCGTCAGGTGCCGACACCGGTTGTCGTACCTTTGAGAAGGAAGGTCTCTGTTCAGCACAGGCCCACACCTTCAGGCACTGCCACGCTCCCAGAACTCTAACCACCCCCTAACCTGCCCACCACATGTCCAGGCAAACTGCCTCAGCTTGGGAGGTCAGGCCCCCAAACCAATAAGTGTTTCGCTGGCATCCCTCCCCCCACGGATGATGCTACAACCCCATCGCTGTCCTGGGACGATGCACAGGGACCCAGCCAGGGGACAGGGAATCCCTACCGTGGGGTCTGCTGGCTCCGCAGAGCCTCCTTCTTCAGCAGCTCCAGGCGCTGAGGGGTGCAGAAGCAGCGGTAGGCAGCACCTCTCTCCAAAAGCACATCACTGGCTCTCCTGTAAAGGTCAAGTCTGTGTGACTGCTGGTAGGGCCCAAAGGAACCACCACGGCGAGGACTCTCATCAGGGGGAATGCCTGCAATATCAGTACAAGGGGGCTTAAAACCCCCTGCAAAGGCAGAGTGCAACCCAACATCAGACAGCGCTCACTGAGCACGGAACAGCAAAGGTTCTGGAAGCTTCCAAGGGCAGCTTCTGCTGCAGAGCAGCCAGCTAACAGCATCTCTGTTGAGCACTGGAGTCGAGTCTCCTGTACTCACAAGGTAAAACACCAGCCAATACAATCAGTACTGTGTGCGAAGCAACACACAAAAACCACAGCAAAACCTAGCAAATAGCTTTGAGATGCTGCCTTTGGACCCAACTCTGCATCAGACAACACAGCCCAAAGGAACCAAAGCTGCTTTGAAACACCTCTGACCCCGGGTGCAGAAGTACAGTTGTGGTGTGAGACCCTCACTCTGGGCTTTCAACAAGAATCACAAGGGCTCTGCCAATACCTGCCCAGTCCAGCATCTCTTCTATTCCTTCCGCAGCCCCGGGCACCACCCGGTTCTGGTCGGTGTCCTCCACTCTCAAGATGAAGGTCCCCTGGTGTTTTTTGGCAAAGATGTAATTGTACAGAGCAGTGCGGAGGCCGCCCAGGTGCAGGAAGCCTGTTACCATGAGAAAAGCGGATCAGGATTAGGGCCCAAATGAGGCTTGTAAAGATAAGCAGGAGAACTGTGATGGACACAGGTGTCTGGGCTCAAGGAGGGCAGGAGCTGAGCTGCACCGGCACTAGGGAAGAGCTGCCACCCTCGCTACGGGGCTGTTACCAGCAAAGGCTTTCAGGGGCTGGTTCCCCTCAAGCAGCCTGGAAGCTGCTGGGAAGCACCATCCCGCTCCTTCGTCAGTGGCTGCAGTTACCTGTGGGGCTGACCCGGGGTGACCTCGGAGGCCAGGCTCGAGTTACCCACAGGGCTGATTCGGGGCTGCCTGGGGGACCAAGGCCGGGTTATCCTGGGATTACATATGCAGTTATCCAGCGTCACCCCTGGGGCCAGGGCGGGGTGACCCGCGGGGCTGTCCTGGGGTTACGTGTGGGACTGGACCCGATGTGACCCGCAGGGCTGTCTTGGAGCCGTCCCGGGGTGACCCAGGGGGGTGACCCAGGGGGCTGTCCCGGGGTGGTCCGCGGGGGGTGGGTGAGGGCTATGCCAGGGTGACCGGCGAGGCCGGGTAGGGGCTGTGCCGGGGTGGCCCGCGGGACCGTGTGGCGGCCTCCCGGAGTTACCTGTGGGGCTGGGCCCGAACCGCACCCTAGGCCCGAGACTCTGCTCTGGCCCCGCCGCGCTCCGCAGCGCCCGCACCGCTCGCGCCATCCCGCCCTTACGCACTTCCGCCGGGCACGTGCAGCCAATCCGCTGCCCTGCTGCGACATGGGTGGGGCTTCCCCGAAAAGGCTCCGCCCCGTGCCCTCGCAGCGGGGCGGGGCCAGGGGCGCGGCTACGGCAGCCCGCGCGGCCCAGGCAGCAGCGGTGGCGTTTCCCGTCGCGCCCCGCGGCGGATCGTACACAATCATCATGGCCGCCGCCGCCGCCGCCGCCGCCGCTGAGGGTAGGAGCCGCGGGGGGAGCGGGGCCGGGCCCGGGGGGAGCGGGGCCGGGGCTGTAGGGCGAGTGAAGTCGGCGGGGCCGGGCCAGCCCTCCCCGCAGCCTCCCGCGGTCCCGGTCCTCGCTGTCCGCTGTCCCGCAGGAGCCGAGGAGTCGCGCATGGAGGCGGAGCAGCAGCACCGGGACCCCCGGGAGCTCCCCCCGGCCGCCGCGGTCAGTAACGGCGGCGGCGCCGCGGAGCGCGGGCAGGAGCTGGTGGAGCTGAAGGTGATCTGGAACAAGAACAAGTTCGACGTCCGCTGCTGCCTGGACTGCACCGGCGCCGAGCTCAAGCAGAGGATCCACTCGCTCACAGGTCTGTGCGGGCCCCCCGCCGCCTGCCCCGCGCACGCCGGGCACCCGTAACGGCTGTGGTTGCTCCCGCAGGCCTCCCCCCCGCAATGCAGAAGGTCATGTTCAAGGGGCTGCTGCCGGAGGAGAAAACACTGCGTGAAATCAAAGTCACGAACGGAGCCAAGATCATGGTGGTCGGGTCCACCATCAACGACGTCCTGGCCGTCAACTCGCCCAAGGACCAGGCCCAGCAGGAGGTCAAGGCCGAGGAGAACAAGAAGGAGCCGCTCTGCAGGCAGAAGGTGATGGGTGGCTGGGGATCGCTGCTGTGGGGGCTACGGGGCTCTCCTGTGACTCCCCTCAGGTGCCCTAGGGCTGATTCCCCTCCAGAGCTCCGCGGGCTCCCCTTCGGAGGGCTGGGCAGCAGGAGGGGGCTCTGGCAGCACAAAACATTTCGGCTGGGGCCTCGCAGGATGCTGCTTGTGCTGGCCCCAGGGACAGCCCAGCGTCTCGGGCGAGAAGCGGTCAGTGCGAGGAGGGTGTGAGGGGGCTGGCTCAGGCCGCCTGCTCTGCCTCTGTGGCAGGAGGAGTCGCTCTTCTTTTTTGTATGAAATGGCCTCCAAAAACTGCCCTTGAAACGAGGTCCCGGAGAGCAGCCCCTCAGCTGTGCCAGCAACGAAGGGAACACGGGTGTTGAAAACTCCTCCCGTAGCCTGAAGTGCTGCCCCCGAGCAGTGAGACTGAGGCACGCAGAGGCTGTTCCCGGCCCCGCACCTTCCTCAGAACAGGGCTGACGATAACCGAGGGCACCGCTGAACCGCAGCCCTTTGTTTGTCTGTGATTTATCGCGGCTCAAGGCCGCTGAACGTTCTGCTGCTGTTTAACGGCGGCGCGGGAGCTGTGAGGGGAGTCCTCAGCCGCGCCGGGCTCGGTTTGCCGCTGCGCTGGCACAGGGAGGGCTGCTGAAGCCGTCCTGCCGAGCGCCGGCTGCTCTTCCAGCTTGTCACCGCGTTAAAGGGGGGCTTGGGAGTCGCCTTCGTGGCAAAGGACTGCGGGTGGGCCTCCCCCGGCTCTTGGTGCTGCCGGGATGTGGTTGGGGGCAGCCAGCGGCAAGGGGAAAGGCTCTGCTGTGCCCTTGTAACTGCTGGGCTCTGCTTCTGTCCCGCAGCAACACAGAAAAGTTTTGGACAAAGGCAAACCTGACGACGTGATGCCGTCTGTGAAGGGGGTGCAGGTGAGTCAGGCGGGGCCCAGACGTCGTGGTGCTCGGAAGGTTCCAGGCCTTCAGGGAGAGGCCGCGCTGGGCTCTCCGAGCAGAAGCTGCCCAGGTGGATCATCCTGGCGCTTCAGCGGCTCAGGGAGCGCGGCCTTTCCTGGGAGAGCCGGGGCCGTGACTGACTGCCGCCTCTGCAGGAGCGCCTGCCCACAGTGCCCCTGTCCGGCATGTACAACAAGTCCGGGGGCAAGGTGAGACTGACCTTCAAACTCGAGCAGGACCAGCTGTGGATCGGCACAAAAGGTGAGCAGCCCTTGACTGCCGTCTGAGCAACTGCTGGTCGCGCTGCGAGGGCGGCCCGGAAGCAGCTCCTGGTGACTCGGTCCTGCTTAGGGGCTGAAGGGGGGGTTGCAGTCCTCCAAAGCTGCGCCGTGCTTCCTCTTCTCCGGTGCCTTTCTCCCAGACCATCCAGCGTTACTCGGGGTCTTCCTCGTGTTCCCCAAAACCTCGCGTTCGGTGGTGCCAGCAGCCCACTGGGACTCGCCGCGGTTGGCATCGCTCGAGCGTCTCGGGAGCTCTCGGTTCGCGGGACGGTGGTGCCAGGCCAGGCCACGGCTCAGTGCCTTGCTGAGGCTCACGGGGGATCTGAGGGCAAGGAGCTCTCTGCTCCCTGCCCTTCTGGCCAAAGCCAGGCGGTGTCTCGTCGCCTGTGGCGTGCGGAGCTGCAGCTGCAGCCGGTGCGGAGGAGTCGGCTCGCTGTCCTGAGCAGGGCCAGGAGGAGCTGAGGGGCCTGTGGCCATAACCCCCAGCCTCCAGGGCAAGCAGAGGTCCTTTGTTCTGACTGGGTGGGCGGCGTTGTAGCCACGAGCAAGAGGGACACAAGTGCTTACTCACTGTCCCAGTGAAGTGACCTGACCGGGTGCTGGTCCTGGCTCTGGGTGGCACCTCCAGCTGCCACCAGTTCCACAGTGGGCAAGAACCTGGAGGCTTTTGCCCTTTCTCCGTAGGACAGTGGAGCGCCAGCGATAGCCCCAGGGCTCGCCGGGATGCAGGCGCCCGCTCGGACTGTGACAACAAGGTCACTGCTGGGCTCACCTCGGGGTGCAGGGGGTGGGGGGTTGCTCAGGCGGGGCGGGTGGCCTGAGGCTGCTGAACGGGCTGCTCACGGACATCACACGGGCTGGAGAGGCCGCAGGGGGTCAGCTCTCTGCTCTCTCGCCTCTCGCCCACTTTCCCCTTTGCCTCGTCCTCAGTGGCCGCTGTCCCAGGAGGGCTCTGTTCAGCCCTCGGTCCTTGTCTGCCATTAGGCCAGCCTGGGAGTCCCCGGCGCTGCGCCGGGCTGGCAGTGCCGGGGCGCCGGGCTCGGCGCCGCTTTCCCCAGAGCTGCCGAGGTTCCCTCTGCGGTCCGCAGCTCTCTCCCTGATCCGCGTCCTCCCCGCGTGCTGGGGAGGGACTGGGGTCACTGGAGAGCGTCTGTCCTCGCTGGCCGGCCCGGCCTCGGCGCGCACCTGCCTCCCACGGAACCCGTTTGCCCGCTTGCCCAGCGAGCAGCTGCCCTCCGGGGAGCTTGTGGTTGCTGCCTGTCGTCGGGAAGCGCTTCCTGCTCCGAGGAATTCGGGGCAGATGCCAGCTGTGAGGGCTGGGGTGGAACCGCGGGCGCTGACGCACGACTTCACCTGCTAGTCCTGGAAAGCTGGGAGCGCCTCCTCCCCAGCGGCCTCCCAGTGCTCCCCGGTGACGCTCTGGAGCCCGGGGTTGGGAGCAGGTGGCAGTTTCTCAGCTGCTCTGTGATCCTCCTGGGGCTCTGTCTGCTGGGGCGGTGGAGGTGCCCGGCGTGCGGGAGGCTGCGCTCGATGCCCCTCCAGGTTTCCAGTGGGAGGGTCGGTTTAGCTACAGCCCCGGGGTGGGAGCTCTTGTCTTCACACCCCGGCGCCCGGCGCTGCAGCCGGGCCTGGTGCAGGAGCCCAGCAGAGCCCCTGCCAGTGCGTCCCGGGCACTCCGAGCCCTGAGCAGCCTTCACGAGCGGTCCTGGGGGCCCGAGCAGGGCTCCTGGGGGGCACACGGAGCACAGGCGGGGCTCGCCCGCCGCTCGCTGCCTGCAGCGCTGGGGGTGTGCGGGGACGTGGAACGGGACAGGGGCCATGGGGCTGCCCTCGGCAGCGGGCGCCCGCGTTCACCGGAGAGGGACCTGCTGGCCGCAGGGGCTGGGCGGGCGGCGGCAGCGGGGCTGTCGGCGGTCGCTGCGGAGGGCTCCTGCCTCCCAAGTCGGGACTGACGCTGGGGTCCTTCCTGCTGCAGAGAGGACGGAAAAGCTGCCCATGGGGTCCATCAAGAACGTGGTGAGCGAACCCATCGAGGGACACGAGGACTACCACATGATGGTGAGTGGAGCCACCTCCCACCGCGAGGCGAGGGCCAATGCCAGCCTCTGGGGCGGGAGCGGGGCTGAGGGCCTGCTCCCTGTCACAGCGCTGGGGTTCGGGCTGGCCCTGGGGTGTTCTGGGCTGGCCCTGGGGGTTCTGGGGTGTTCTGGGCTGGCCACACAGCCCTGCAGTGTCTGCTCGGGGCATTTGTCAGTGGGCTGGCTGTGCTCGAATGGAGGCAGGCTGCTGCAGGTGTTTGGGGTGACCCTGGGGGTTCTGGGGTGGCCCTGGGGGTTCTGGGCTGGCCACACACACCCCTGCAGCACCTGCTCGGGTAGGGGCAGGCTGCCGCGGCGCCGCTGGCTCTGGTTTGGGCAGGGGGTTTCCCCCTCCTGCCAGCAGTTTCCTGCAGAGCGGCAGCTGCGGGGTCTGGGCAGGCGGCCGGTGCGGAGGGGAGCTCTGCGAGCTCTGCTGCGTTTGTGGGGCTCCCCTCGGAGCGCGGGGTGTTTGAGGGGTCGCTGCTGTTCCGCGCTGCAGCAATCTCTGTCCCTCTGGAGGGGGAGGGGAGGGGGCAAGTTCTGCCCTCAGCCTGCTGGCCGGCAGGAGGGCGCTGCTCCGGCTTTGGCCCAAGCGCCTGGCGTTCCAGTGACCCTCGGGACAGGCTGCCCTGGGCTGCCACCCGCAGCAGGGTGGACGTCGGGGGGCTCCTCCCGAGCTCCTCCACCCGCAAACGGGGGCGTCTCGGGCCTCTGAAAGGACGACCCTGGTCTCCTGTAGCTCCCATTTGGCTTCCGGACCCTGCGCCTGCTGGCCCACCCCTGTGCTGGTGCAGGGCTGGAGGGGAGCCCTCGCCCGAGCTCAGCTCCGGCCCTGCCTTCCCGAGCGCCCTCCCCGTGGGGCCGGCCGGGCGCTGCCGGCAGAGGCAGGAGCTCAGCGCGTTGCCAGTCCTCGGCCGCTCCCGGCGCCGGCAGCGCCAGCCCAGGGGCTGGCACGGAGCCGCGGCCCGGTGCCCCCGCGGGTAAACGCTGCCACTTTCGCCCCACAGGCCTTTCAGCTGGGCCCCACGGAAGCCTCCTACTACTGGGTCTACTGGGTGCCCACCCAGTACGTGGACGCCATCAAGGACACGGTGCTGGGCAAGTGGCAGTACTTTTGAAGGCACGCTCACCTCTGGCGCGGGAGAAGGCTCCGGGCGAAGGACTGTGCGGGAGCCTCCGGTGCCCCCGGGCGCGGCAGCCAGGACTTTGCCGATCCAGCCGCCACGAGCGGGGCGCCGGCGGGAGCCAGAGGTGACGGTCTTTTGCCGCTAGTTGACTTCTGAGTTAAGGTCTCGCCGCCCCTCGGCTGCAGTCGGCTTCGGCCGTGTTTAAAGCGAGTCTTGACGGGAATCAATAAACCTGAGTTCCCCCAGCAGCCTGTGTGATCCCCTTCCGTCCGCTGGGAGCCCGTCCGCCGGGGGGGGTTGCCAGGAGATCCCGCGCTGCATCGCCGAGGACTCGCCGCGACGGCTCCCTCTGCGCGCGGGGCGAGGAGCGCTGGGCTCCCCGAGCTGCCTGGGACTGAGCATCTTGAACCGGCTCCGGACGGCGCTCGGGACCGTTTGCCAAAGCACGAAGCCGCCTGCCGCCGGCCCTCGCTTCCAGCTCTGACTCTTTGGTAGTAAAACTCTGTTACTGGTTTTGTTAACCCCGAGATGCCCTGTGTTTTCTTTGTGGCTCTTCTCCCCTGGCTCCGGACTCCTTTCCTGCCTTCTCCCTGTGCCGGCAGCGCCGGGCTGGCTCTGCACAGCAGGGCTGCGGCCAGCAAGCGCCACCAGGGGTGGTCTGTGGTAGCAGGGACCCAGAGCTGCTCGGCGACCCCCTGGCTGTTCCCTGCCGCTCGCCAGGCCTCTGCCCCTGCTCTGCCTCCTGCCCGGGGCAGAGTGAACCAGGGAGACCTTCCCGCACCTGCTCTGGGCACGCGGAGCCGGGAAGAGACGCCCAGCTCTGCCTTGGACCCTGAGGAGCTGCAGCAGCCTGCGGTGGCCCGGGGCTGAGCACCGGTGGTGACCGTATCCGGTGACCCCCCCGAGCGCCAGGATCACAGCAGCAGCCGGTCTCCTGGGACTCCTCGAGTCTCCTGGGTCTCCTGAGTCACCTCGAGCTTGCGGGAGGCTCTTGCACCTCGTCCCGGGTGAAACCCTCCTGTGGCCCTGCAAGTGTTCCTGGCAGTTACCTCAGGGGCTCTGCAGAGGCCTCCCGGGGCGGTAGAGGTGCAGCCCCTCACCGCGGGACCCTGCCCCGGCTCTGCACCGCTCTGGCTGTCATGTGGCTCCGGGGCTCGGTGACCCCCGGGAGGGAGAGCTGGTCTCACCAGAGCCCTTGTCTGCTCCTCGCTCCCCTGGAAACACCCAGCTGGGGCACAGCCGGGCTCCAGCGAGGTTTGGTGGGGGATTTGCTGCGCTGGGCTGGTTGTGTTTGGCTGGGGAGCAGCGCTGGCCAGGCACTGTGTGTCAGGGCTCTGCAGCCCCCTGCGCCTTGGGGCGGCACCCTGGCACCTGGGGCAGGTCCACCCTGCGGTGAAGCAAACCGGTGCCGTGAGCGCTGTGTCCTCGGGGTCCCCTTCGCGCTCGCTGTCCCGCTGGCTCTGTGGTCGGCAGCTCTGGCCACACCACGAGCGGCTGCTGGCCGGGGCCTCGCGGGTGGGTTCTGTGCGGGAGGTGCCTGGGCCTGCTCCGCCAGGGCCGCCAGCGCCTTTGCCGTCGGTTCCCAGGCTGGAGCTGCCCTCTGCTGCTCCGCTCCCAGCGCAGGCAGCACCTTGGGGTGTCACAGGCCCCCCCTCTGGTTTTCAGCCCCCACAGGCAGGTGCTGGGTGAAGGTTGGTGCCCTGGGGGCTCAGCCCGGCAGGGGCTGCACAAACCTTTACCCTGCCCCTGCCCTTCTCCTTCCTGGCTGTGCCCTGGTGCCGGGGGCAGAGGCATCATTGGGGGGAGGTTAGATGCCCCCGCAAACCCCCCTGAGCCCCCGGGAGCAGCTCAGCCGGGTCCCCGTGTCCCGAGGCTGCTCCTGGAGCCGAGTCTGAGCCCGGGGCGGGATGAGAAGGGACCCCCCGGGCTGTGCCGCAGGGGAGGGCGGGTCCCCCGTGCCCGGGCTGAGGCACCGGGGCGGAGGGCGGGGGGGCAGGAACCGCATCCCGGACCCGCCCCGGCCCCGCTGACTCAGGGCCCGGCCCGGCCCCGCCGTGTCCCGGACATGGGCGGCCCCGCCGCGCCGCGGCTGCGGGGGCTGCTGCGGGGGCTGCTGCGGGACAGGGGGCTGCCCTGGAGGCTGCTGCTGCTGCTGCTGCTCCCGGGACAGGTACGAGGGTGCGGGGGGGGGTGGGAGATGCGGGTGGCGCCGCCCGGGAACTTGCGAGTCCCCTGGGTGCGTCAGGAGCATCTGCGGGGGACCCGCAGCGCGGGGCGGGGGCATCAGGGTTGGGGAGAACCGCGGGTGCCCTGCGGGATCGTCCCGCGTCTGACAGCGCTGGCCACCTGCTGGGGCCGCCTGCGGGCGTCCGACCCGCACGTCGGGGGATCCGACCCCTCAGGAGCGCGGTTTGGGGCTGCTGTGCGCGGGCGGTTGTTGGGGCTGCCGGAGGGGGGGATCCCAGGGGATGCCCGAAGGCTGGGGTGACGGCCAGCAGCGAGTCCCCTGGCACCGGGAGCCCTCGACAGCCCCTGCCAGCCCCCACCAGTCCGTGCCAGCCCGGCCTGTCCCGCAGCTCTCGGGTCCCCGTGGTGTAGGCGGGTCCCTGTTTGCAGACGGGGTGAGGCTGCAGGGGGTGAGGCTGGCGGGTGGAGGCTGCAGGGGGTGAGGCTGCAGGGGGTGAGGCTGCAGGGGGAGGCTGCAGGGGGTGAGGCTGGCAGGGGGAGGCTGGCAGGGGGAGGCTGCCAGGAAGGCGGCTACGACCTCTCCCACAAGCACCGCGCACGGCAGCAGCAGCAGCTCCTCTGCTCCGCAGGAATTCACGGTCGCTCCCTCGACGTCAGGGCAGCCCCGTCTTGCCCCTCGGGAGCCCCGGCCCGGCTGCAGTTGGGTTTCTGGCAGGAAAAGTCGCCCAACTCGTTTGTTTGTGAAGGAGCCGGAGGTTGGGCTGTCGGTGTCACCTGTGGGAAGGCACCGGCGAGCGGTGGCTCCTCTCTGCTGGGATGTGATGCTGCGGCAGGGACCGGGACCCCCGGTGCTGGTGGCAGGGGCCATCCCACGGGGGTCCCGTGTCGGGGCAGCTGGAGGGGGGAGCAGATTGAAGGCAGCGGTGCGAGAAAATGAAGGAGGAAGTGAAGGAGGAAATAAATGTCCCTGGCGGTGCTGCCTCCCTGGGGACACAACAGACCCGGGGGCTTTGGCGTGGGGGTCTCCTGAGGCAGCCCAGGCCACTGGGGTTCGTGCCCAGCCTGTCCCTGCCCTCTGAGGATGCTGTTTGTGCCGCCAGAGCCTCAAAGGCGGCGCCGTGACCGCCCCAGAATCGCTGCTCTTCATCTCCACCCTGGACGGGCACCTGCACGCAGTGAGCAGGAGCACAGGGGACGTCAGGTGGACCCTGAAGGATGGTGAGGAGTGACCCAGAGGGTGCAGGGCTCCTGCTGGTCCTGCTCTGGGCCAGCAGCCTCCCCACCACCAGGGATGGTGCTAGTCCCGGTGCCGGGCTGTGTGTGGGGAGCAGAGCAGCTGGGCTGGGCCAGTGCTGGGTCTGCAGGGCAAACAGGCTGTGGCTGTGGGCTCGGCAGCGCCGGGCAAACACTGCCACGTCGGCCTGCCTGCGGGACGGGCTGCTGACGCCCGCCCTGCCCTCTCTTTCAGATCCCATCCTGCAGGTGCCGGTTTACATGGCAGAGTGAGTGTCGCCCTGCGGGCAGGAAGCCCTGGCCAGGGCCCTCTGCAGGGGCACAAGGCCCCGAGGAACCCACAGATCCGCAGTGGGGAACCCCGGAGCAATGACCCCCCCAGCCTTACGCAGCCCCAGCTGTGCCAGCGCTCTGTGCCCAGTGACAAGGAGAAGCTGCTCCCTGGCAGCCCAGCAGCTCTCAGCACCCCATCACCTGCACAGGGATGGAAGAGAGATGGAGCAGCATCCCGCTGGAAGGGCAGGGGCAGAGGGCTCCTGGGGTGGGCAGGGCAGCAGCACCACTGGTTGGCACAGGGCAGCCCTATGGAGNGGTCCCCCCCCCCCCCCCCCAAATCCGCCACTGGAGATCTCCAGGAAAGGTCCAGCCCCACAGAGACTGTCCCTGGGGCAAAGTGGCAGCGGGGGCAGGGGGTCTGCAGGGCGCTGGGGCACAGGGAGACGTCTCAGCCCCTCTCTCCTCTCCGCCAGACCGGCCTTCCTGCCAGACCCAAACGACGGCAGCCTCTACGTGCTGGGAGGGACGAACAAGGAAGGTTTGATGGTCAGTGGGGCTGCGGGGGTGCCCTGCCGAGGGGGGCTGTCCCAGAGGACCTCTCCTCATCCCCTCACCCTCCCTGCCCCGCCGCCCTGCAGAAGCTGCCCTTCACCATCCCGGAGCTGGTGCAGTCGTCGCCCTGCCGCAGCTCCGACGGGGTCCTCTACACCGGTGAGTGCCCAGCGCCGGCCGAGGGGACAGGAGGGCGCCTGGTGGGTGCCTCTTGGGGACGGGGGGCTCCTGGAGAGGGGCAGCAGGACTGGGGGGGGTCTGTGTGAGGACGGGCTCTGCCTCTCAGGGAAGAAGCAGGACAGCTGGTTCATCGTGGACCCCACGTCGGGGAAGAAGCAGACAACACTGTCCACGGAGGCCTGGGACGGTCTGTGCCCATCGAGCCCCCTCCTGTACATCGGCCGCACCCGTAAGCCCCTGCTGCTCCTGCCCCGTGCCGCGCCCGGGGTGCTGGCCCGTGACCCCGGCCCCGCTCTCGCCCCAGAGTACGTCATCACCATGTACGACACCAAGTCGCGGGAGCTGCGCTGGAACGCCACCTTCTCCGACTACTCGGCGCCGCTCTGCGAGGACTCCCAGCACTACAGTGGGTGCTCGCTGGGCCGGGGCTGCCGGGGGACCCGAGGGTGCTGGGGGACCCGAGGCTGCCGGGGGCCAGCTCCCCCAGCGCCCTGCTCACAGCAGGACCCAGGCTGGCACCACTGTGGCCAGCAGGACCGGGCTGTGCCGGCTGCTGTGGCGGCCCACGGCTGGCGGCGGAGCGGTGGGCGGCAGAGGGCACGAAGCCCACGGGGACCCCCACTGCATCGCCCCCTCCCTCTGCTCTGCCCAGAGATGTCCCATTTCGTCGCGAGCGGGGACGGGCTGGTGGTGACGCTGGACAAGGAGAGCGGGGAGGTGCTGTGGGCGCAGAACTACGGCTCCCCCGTGGCCGGCATCTACCTGTGGCACCAGGACAGCCTGCGCCGCGTCCCCCACCTCAACCTGGCCGTGGAGACCCTGCGCTACCTGACCTTCCACCCGCAGGACATCCAGCTGCTCAGCTGGAGCTACCAGGCCGTGAGGGACTTTGCCGCCACCAAGACCCAGCTGCTGTAGGTGGCTCCTGCGCCCGGCCCCTGCTGGCCCCCGCGCTGCCCGGTGCCGGAGGACCGGCTGATGCCAGTCCCTGCCCTGCAGGCCAGCGCTCTACGTGGGGAAGCACGCGGCGGGCTTCTACGCCCTCACGTCCCTGGTGCACGGCACCGTGGCCCTGGTGGTGAGTGACCAGCCCCGGGGCGCGCCGTGGCGGGCACACGGCCCTCGGCGAGTGCTCCACGAGCTGTCGGACGCCCGCAGCCCCAGAGCATCACCCTGGCCAGGATCGAGGGCCCCACCACGGAGGAGGTGACCATGCGGGAGTCGGGGGAGTGCGAGATCACACCCAGCACCGACGTCAAGTACCCGCCGGGCAGCACCACGTCGCTGCGCAGCCAGTGGCTCCTCATAGGTGGGGGCCCGCGGGGGACACGGAGTCTCCTGACAAGCAGCACCCCCCGTGCCCGAGGAGGGGAGGGCTGCTGTGGCCAGCGGGCGCTGACGGTGCTCGCTGTTCGCCTGCCGCCAGGGCACCACGAGCTGCCTCCCGTGGTCCACACGACGATGCTGCGAGCGTTCCCCGAGGCCCTGAGGAGGACCACGGAAACCATCATCCCCAGGGCTTCCCCTGCCAGGACTCTCTTCGACGACGTAAGCGCTGGAGCTCTGCCGGCTCCCCCCTCCGCCCTGGGACACAGACCCGCGGGCAGCACCGGGGGGCTGAAGGGGCCGGGCGGCGGGTCCCCGGTGCGGGGTCCTGCGTGCGGGGCGCCGGCGGGGACGGGTCCCGGACGCAGCCCTGGACGTGCGTTGCAGTTGCCGGCGCCCAGCAGCGCGGAGGAGCCGGCTGTCCGCGCCGAGGGGCTCCCGCAGCCCGACCCTGCGCCGCGGGAGCCGCTGGAGGTCTATCCCGAGGCCGGGAGCTGGGACCCGGCGCTGGCCGCCGCCGGCACTGCCCTCCTGGGCGCGGGGGTCCTGCTGCTGCTGCTGACGGTGAGCGGCCGCGGGAGCGGGGCTGTCCCGCCCTGGGCGATGCTCCGCCACCCGGCAGGAGCCCGCGGGCTGGCTGGAGCTGAGGCTGCGGGGTTGCCGTTGCAGAAGCTGCAGAAGCAGCAGGCGGAGCAGCAGCAGCATCTGGAGGAGCGGATCCAGCTCCTGCAGCAGCGGCAGGAGCTGCTGCTCCCGGGCCGGCTTTCGGGGCAAGGGGCCCCCGCAGAGCTCCGCGGGCCGGCGCCGAGCCGGGGGAGGGGGGCGCAGCTCTCGCAGAGCCCGAAGGACCCGGCTAACGGGGCGGGGAGCCCCGCTCCGGCGGCCCCAGCAGCAGCGGCGGGTGAGCACCGGCGGGGCCGGGCAGGGTGGGAGAGGGTCTGTCTGCACAGCTGCCACCCGGGGCAGGAGCAGAGGGTCCCCCGCAGCTGAGGGGGCTGAGCCCAGCCGAGCGGGCAGGGGGCCGGCAGGAGCAGGGCTGAACAGAGGGCTAAGGGCTCACGGGCTGAAGGACGTCCGCTTCCTCCTCCTCTCGCCCTACAGACGGGGAGCCCGACGTGATTGTGGTTGGGAAAATCTCTTTTAACCCCAAGGCTGTGCTGGGCCACGGAGCTGGAGGGACCTGCGTCTTCAGGTGGGTGGCCCCGGGGTGCTCGGGCAGAGCCGAGGCAGCTCCATCCCCGCAGGGTGGCTCAGGGGCCTCAGAACGGGCTGTCCCCGTCCCCTCTCGAGGGGAGCTGGGCTCCTGCTCTGTGCCTGTGCCAGGCTCCCGGCGCCGGGCTGTGCCTGCTCTGGCCCCGAGCTCAGCCAAGGGCAAGGGAGGGGATTTCCTACTAAAGGGGAACCCGAGCACGCAGGCTCCAGCTCCTGCGGAGGCTCCTGCCTGCCCACGGCTGGGACGAGGCTCTGGGGTCCACCCCGAGGTGGCCAACACTGAGGTCCCTGAGCGGGGGCAGAGCCCGGCCGGGGCTGCGCCTGGACGCTGCGGTGGCGGCTCCGACAGGGGAGAGTTCGACGGCCGGGCCGTGGCCGTGAAGCGCCTCCTGCCCGAGTGCTTCCACCTCGTGGACCGCGAGGTCCAGCTGCTGCGCGAGTCGGACCAGCACCCCCACGTCGTGCGGTACTTCTGCACCGAGAGGGACAGGCAGTTCCACTACATCGCCATCGAGCTCTGCTCTGCCACGCTGCAGCAGGTGACCCACGGCCCCAGCAGCCTCCCGGCCTTCGGAGCCCTCTGCCCCAACCCCCTTCCCAGGCATTGGGGGCAACAGGGTGCTGCCGAGGGGCGGCCAGCGACTCGTCTCTCCCCAGTAGCCACGGCCTCTGCCCCAGCTCATCTCTTCCTTCCCCGTGCCAGTATGTGGAGAGCCCCAGCTTCGAGCGGCACGGGCTGGCTCCAGTGCCGCTGCTGCACCAGACCATGGCCGGGCTGGACCACCTGCACTCGCTCAGCATCGGTAGGGGCCCGGCACAGCCCCCGTCCTGCCGCGGGCTCCGCTGCAGCCCCGCCGGTGACCCCGGGGCCTCGCTCCTCCTCACAGTGCACCGCGACCTGAAGCCCTGCAACATCCTCATCTCGGCCCCGAACCGCCAGGGCCGCGTCCGCGCCGTCATCTCCGACTTCGGCCTCTGCAAGAAGCTGCAGGGCGGGCGGCAGAGCTTCAGCCTCCGCTCCGGCATCCCCGGCACCGAGGGCTGGATGGCGCCCGAGCTGCTGCAGGAGGCTCCCAAGGACAACCCGGTCAGTCGGCTGCGGGCGACGCCCAGTGTCTCCCCACGGAGCCGGAGCCAGAGCCGGGCGCGATGCCGCAGGGCGCCCGGTGCCCACTGCCCCCTCCCCTTGGCGCCCTGTGCCCACAGCCCCCCTCCCCTTGGCGCCCCACAGACGAGCGCCGTGGACATCTTCTCGGCCGGCTGCATCTTCTACTACGTGCTGTCGGGAGGGCAGCACCCATTCGGGGACAGCCTGCGGCGCCAGGCCAACATCCTGGCGGGCTGCTGCCAGCTCAGCTGCCTGCAGGAGGAAGCCCAGGGTGAGCCTCAGCCCCGCAGCTCCCGGCCCTCATGGGGCGGGCGGTCGCCCACCACCGCGTGCTTCCTCCCCGCAGAGCACCTGGTGGCACGGGAGCTGATCGCGGCCATGATCAGCCCCGAGCCCCAGCGCCGGCCCTCGGCCCCCGCGGTCCTCCTGCACCCCTTCTTCTGGGGCCCCGAGAAGCAGCTGCAGTTCTTCCAGGTGGGCACTGGGCAGCTGGCCGGGGGCTCGGATGGTGGCAGTTCGGGCCGGGAGCTCTCTTTGAGCTGCTTTTGCAACGGGGTGGGGGGTGTCCCTGGGGTCGGGGTCAGGATCAAGCCCTCTCCAGCCCCCTCCTCGGCACCTGCTCCGGTCCCTGGTGCCAGACGGGGCGACGCCAGGCGAGGACCGGCACCGCACCCAGCCCGGTCGCCCTGCAGGACGTCAGCGACCGCATCGAGAAGGAGCCGGCCGAGGGCCCCGTCGTCTCGGCCCTGGAGACGGGCGGCCGCGGGGTGGTGAGGACCAACTGGAGGATGCACATCTCGCTCCCGCTGCAGACCGGTGAGCTGGGGTCGGGCTGGGCTGCGCCCGCTGCCGCCTTCCGCGGGCAGAGCAGCGCCGGGCTCCCTGCAGGCTGCCAGGAGCCCGGGGCGGCCCCTCGCCCTGGCTGCACCCCGCTCGGCTCAGCGTCTCCCCTGCTCTCCCCAGACCTGAGGCGGTTCCGAACCTACAAGGGGGGCTCCGTGCGCGACCTGCTGCGGGCCATGAGGAACAAGGTGCGGCCGCCACAGCCCCGCGCGTGTCCCCCCGCCCCCTGCCCGCTCACCCCCCTCTCTTCTGCAGAAGCATCACTACCACGAGCTGCCGGCCGATGTCCGGGCGGCCCTGGGCTCGGTCCCCGACGGCTTCGTGCGCTACTTCACGTCCCGCTTCCCGCGGCTGCTGCTGCACACGCACGGGGCCATGAGGGTCTGCGCCCACGAGCGGCTCTTCCAGCCCTACTACTGCCGAGGGCCAGGCGGCGACGGCCAGTGACATGGACCCGCTCCCGGCTGGCACCTGAGGTGGGCGGCTGCTGCGGCCGTGGCCACTGCTTCCTGCCCTGCCCGTAGCCCCTGGGGCTCTGCTCTCCCTCCCCAGGGTGAGGTGGTGCCGCAGGAGCAGGATGAGCCCGAGAGGGACCCTTGGGCACCCACCTCTGCAAGCAGGAGCCTGCAGCCTGAAGACCTTTGTGGCAGAGGAAAACAGATCTTTGCGGCGGAGCCGGTGGCCCCAGGAGGATGGGAACAGGCCACCGTGTTGAGGGCAGCAGCAGAGCCGGCCTGGGTCCCAGTGCCAACCCCAGTCCCCCTGCGCTGCTCCTTGTGGCTCCAGCTCAGCTGTGACACTGGACACGGCCCATCCTGCAGCCCCCAGGGCTGAGGCACCACAGGGCGGCTCCGAGCAGCCACCCCAGGGCTCAGACCTGCTCTTGGCCCCTCTGCAGCCATCTCAGCTGAGCAAAAACTCTCTGCCTTCTGCTCTGTACTGGGACCAGAGCCCCCTGCACTGGGACTGCTGAGGAGCTACTGTCCTGGCCCCAGAGAGGGGAGCCCCTTCTCCCAGGGCTCCCTCCAGTCCGCCCCCCGGGCAGGAATTCCAAGGGCAGCTGCAGCCCCTGGAAGGTTCCCCTGGGGGTGGCAGCCACCCTGTGCAGGGCGACTCCGGCGTTGCTGGGCTGTGGGGCTGGCACTCGGGGTCCAGGAGGGCAGCACTCGGGGTCCAGGGGGGCTGCACACAGTCAGGCTCTGGAGCACTTGAGCTTTTTATACAAAACACGATAAAGAAACGGAAACCAAACCCTTCTCCTGCTTCAGCCGGCCTGAGAGCACCCGTGGGTGCTGGCAGAGGGCAGAGGTGGGAGCAAACACCGAGCTCCAGGCGAAAGCCGCCACAGCTCCTGCTTTGACACCCACAGAGCCCAGCAGATGGGAAGGGGGGCTCCTGCAGCCCCTTCCGTCCCCACCCCGCTGCGCCGCCACTGAACCCTGGGGCCAGCGCTGCTCCCCGCCAGCCGCGGGAGCCAGGACGGGCCGGACACGGCAGCAAACAACCTTTAATCAAGTCTTGCAACGTACAAAAGTCCCGCTTGCAGGGTGGGCACTCTCCCCAGCCAGAGGCTGAGGGCTCGGGCCAACCCCTGGCCCGAGGGCAGCGGGAGGAAGCCAGAGGCTAGGAGCACCCGCACCCCCAATAACTTACACGACGGCTCCGCTCTCTCGAGGGGAGGGTGAGGCTGCTTTGGCTTCGGGAAGGGAGGAAGAGAGACTGAACAGGAGATTAAAACCCAGACTTGCTATCGGGAGTGGGGAGCAGGGAGCCTCTGGGCAGCCAGCAGGGCAGAGGGCCCTGCTCCCACCGTGCCAGCGGCTTCCTTGTGGCTACTAGCCGGCGCCCCGGAGCCCGGCTGCACGAAGGGGCTGGGAGCCCGGCAGGTGCGGTTTGGCACAGACGTCGAGTCCAGCGGGAGCCGGGGCTAAGCCGAGGCTTTGGCACGGGCCGCCTTGGAGCTGAGCAGCTTCTCCACCATGGTGCGGGCGTAGCGCAGGCGGCTGGCCAGCTCCTTGCAGCAGCCGTGCTCCTCGATCAGGCTCAGCCTGTACGTGCGGAAGTCCCGCTTCTCGTCGATGTAGGTGACGGCCGCCATCAGCGGGCACAGGATGACCTTGGTGTGGTCCTGCGGGCGGGGGCAGGACGCGGCGTCACCCCGAGCGCCCGGCCCCGCGGGGCAGGACCGGGCGTCCCGGCAGCGCTCCGTGCACCGGCAGGACTGCGCCCAGGCCGCTGGCCGCAGCGGAGGGAGACGCCCGGATCCGGGCAGCTCGAGCCTGCCCTGCTGCCGCTGCAGGACGTGGCCCGCGGCAAGCGAGGAGCGCGCGGGCGGCTGGCGAGGGCAGCGCGAAGCCCCCCAGCAGCGGCTCAGCCCGTCCTGCTGCCGGAGGCGCGGAGCAGCCGCCTCACCTGGAAGAAGTTGATCTGCACGGTGCCGTTGCTGAGGTGCAGGATGATGGCACTGCGGGTGCGGAACCACGTGCAGAGGTAGGGCAGCCGGGCCAGCTCGTCGCCTTCCCGCGGCGTGATGTTGGCGCCTGCCTTCAGCAGGTGCTCGCTCATGTAGTTGCGGAAGTACTTCAGTAGTGTCACCTGCGAGGAGAGGGCCCTGAGCGGCAGACCGAGGGCAACCCCGCCGCTGGCACCCGCAGGGGCTGCTCTCCCCCTCCCAGAGCCTCCCAGCAGCTTCCAGCCCCACGCAGGCTGGTAACTACTACTTCTGGTTGCCCAGCGTGACACCGGGGCCTTGGCTTCGTGCCCAACTTATTTCCGTGAAGCTGCTCACAAAGGAGCCCCAGTAGCCACCCGGCCTCGGCCCCAGGCCGCCTCCCACCAGCCGAGGAAGCCCACGCCAGACTGCCAGTGCCCCCCAGTTACAGGCGCTTCCCCAGGGAGCCCACCCCGGCAGCAAAGCCCAGCGAGGCCGGCAGGAGCCTCGCCGGGAGCAGCCACCCCTCTCCTGGCCCCCGGCCTGACCTTCTTGTTGAGGGCAGAGGGGCAGGACCTCAGGGTGAAGTAGGACTCGGTGCTGTTCTGCTCGATGTACTGCAGGCTGTCGCCATCGTTGTACATGATGAGGCGAGTGGAGTCGTTGAAGAGAACCCCGACGCTGTTGTCACACAGCTGGTAGCCTGGGGCCAGAGGGAGCCCTTAGGTCTCCAAACACCAGGGACCACCCACCCATACTGTGGGCAGAGGGTTGTGTCACCTCGAGGTTCCCCGAGAGCCACCCCCCAAGACCCTGCAAGGTCTGGAGTCCCCTCTGCGGGGAGGTTTCAGTGGCGCTTCCCTTCCTCCAGACTAGTTGCCCTGTGGCCTTTGCAGCCCCTCCTGCAGAGGCAGGCTGAACTGCTGTGGCGGGTGCAGGAGCGGCCAGTAGCCGTTTCCCCTTTTGAACTGGCCAGGGCTGACTGTCAGGGGGACCGCTGCCCAGGTTTCAGCGGTAAGACTCCCGGGGTGGTCTCACACGCTGGGACTGCTACTGAAGAACCACAGCAGCACCAAGCCCAGGTCATCACCTTCCCCAGCCCCTCCAGGAGCCGCGGAGGTGCCGCAGAGGCCGCGGCAGTGCCCCGGTGCTCACCCAGGCCGTACTTGTCCGAGTAGTCCACCCACTTGCTGACCCAGAAGATGGGAATGCAGGCTGGGTCTTCGGCTTCTTCTGCAAAGGAGAAGGGGAACGGAGGCGTCAGAAGACACTTGGCAGCGCCCCAGCAAGGCCGAAGGGAACGTGAACAGCTCCTGCGTCGCCCCGGAGCGGGGCTCTCGCTGCAGAGACAGCAGCCAGGCCAGCACCCGCCTGCGGGGCCGTCCCCGCGCTCACCCTGTCTCACGGGCACCATCTCCGAGGGCTTGGCGCTGTTGACCGCCGTGAGCTGCTGCAGCATGTCAGCCAAGTGACCATCAACGGCATCGGCCGCCTCCCGCAGCTCAGCCGCGCCGTCCTTCTCCGGCAGGTTCTCCAGCGCGGGGTTGGCCGATCCTGCCCGGGAAGGAAGGGGGAGGCGTGAGCAGCTCTGCAGAGGCCCCGGCTGCGCCTTCTCTCCAGCTCCAGGGTCGCTGCGGCACACGGCGCTTCCAGCTTCGCCGAGGAGACGCCTCCCCCACCCGCCCGCAGGACGCTCCAGGCTCCCACAAGGACCCGCAGCAGAGGGCAGGCAGCACCACGCTCCCGGCCGGTGGTTCTGCTGCTGCTGGAGGCCAGCAGGCCACCGGCCGCGCCGTGGTCCAGCCTCGCACGGGTACCTTTGTTGAGAGGAGTCAGCGGCTTCCGCCCGTTCACCTCCAGCCCGCTGGGAGCGAGGGAGAACCGCGGGGCCACGGTGAGGCAGCTGGTGGGCAGGCGGCCGGGGATGTACCCCGACGTGAAGAACTCGTCGTTCAGCAACTCGTTGATGGTCGGGCGCGTGGCAGGGTCAGACCTCAGCATCTTCTGGATGAGGCTCGCAGCCACGGGGTTGATGTGCTGCGAGGAGACAGGCCGAGTCAGAGAGCAGGGCCGGGGCCACCGGGCGCTCGTGGCCAACGCCTTGGACATACAACCCGGGGGAAGCTCTGCCTGGAGCAGAGCTCCTGCCCTGCCTCTGGCAAGCCGGGGGATGGGACTAGACGATCTTTCGAGGTCCCTTCCAATCCCTAATGAGTCTAGGTGAGCCCTGGGGAAGGGGAACAGGGCAGTCACAAGCTGTCTGCCGACAGCAGGCACAGCCCAGAGCGGCCTTCAGCAAGACTGAACCAACAGCAGCAGGAGGAGCCAGGGAGCTGGCCCAGGCCTCGTTTAACCCCTTGTGCCAACGGCCCAGCCCAGCCTTTTGCTGGTTCCAAGGGAGCTGCTGCTCTCCGGGAGGAAGCCGTGGCCCTGCAGGTTCACCCCACCACAGAGACAAGAGGAGCCGCCTCAGCACGAGGCGAGAGCCCACTAGGAGACAGGAGGGGGAGGCTGCAGCTACGAGCTGACAAGCAGCAGCCTTGGGGGGACTGCCACACCTTAGGAATAGTGTAGTCGTTCTTCTTGATGCGGACGTACGTTTCCTTGAGACAGGAGGTTTCGAAGGGCGGTTTCCCCACCAGCAGAGTGTACCTGCACGTGAGCAGACAGGAGGGTGCCGCTGCTGCGCCAGGCACAAGAGCCCCGCGCGCAGAGGTGACCCTGACCCGAGAACAGCCGGGCCTTCCCGGCAGAGGGAACGCGCTCGGCCCTGGCTGTGCGGCCACAGCCCAACCTGCGGGGCCAGTCCCTGCTGCCCAGGAGAGGAAGCTGGGATCAGGTACCGTCCGGGGAAGTTCCAGTTCAGAGGTGGCTGGGGGCTTTCGGGAAGTGCTGCGAGATGGCCCTGCTGTGTGGCACATGAACCCACCCCCAGCACCCCAACGTGCCGGAAGCACCGGGGATGTCATGCCCTGGCCAGCAGCAGGGCCCGGGGAACAGCACAGCCAAAGCTTCAGCCGGCTCCAAAACCCAGAGGGGCCAATGAAACTGGGACCACAGGGACCCCCCCCTCTGCCTCAGCCCACGGCACGGCCACACAGAGGCGTTTCCACTCACATGATGCAGCCGAGGGACCAGATATCCACCTCGAAGCTGTGCCCCTTCTTGCCCAGCACCTCCGGGGCGATGTAGTTGGGGGTCCCACACAGGGTCTTCTTACGCTCGCCATCGTACTCCACCTTGGTGGCCAGGCCAAAGTCACCTGAGGACATGGGCAGCGATGGGGTCTGGGGCTGGGGTCCGGGCTGCGGGGCAGATATGGAGGGACCCCCCGGCTCCATCCCGGGCACCTACCGATCTTGACCTCCATGTCGTCGCTGAGGAAGAGGTTGCCCAGCTTGAGGTCGCGGTGGATGACGCGGTGGCTGTGCAGGTACTGGCAGCCCAGGATGGTCTGGCGCAGGTAGTAGCGGACCTCGGGCTCGCTCAGCGCCTTCCGCCGCTTGTGCAGCTCCAGCATCGACTGCGGGAGGGAAGGGCGGCCGCTCAGTACCGGGGAGGGGAGGCTGAACGGGGGGGTCGGTATCGAGCCGGGGGACGCAGCCGGTGCCGGGGTACGCAGCCGGTGCCGGGGTACACCGCCCCCCCCCACCTCACCCTGCGGCGGCAGAGCTCCAGCACCACGTAGACGAAGTCCGAGTCCTCGAAGAAGCCGTGGAAGCCCACGACGTGCTGGTGGGAGAGGGTGCGGTGGATGGCGATCTCCATGGACATCTTCTCTTTCTGGTGCGGCTTCACCAGCAGGGACTTGGGCACCACCTTCCCCGCGAACACCTCCCGGCTCTCGGCCTCCGACAGCTCGTAGCACCGGGCGAAGCCGCCCTTCCCCAGAAACCTCCCGCGCACGAAGCTGCGCCGGGTCCGCGGGTCCACCAGCACCTTCGGCACCTCCTTCACGCCCGCGGCCGCCGCCGCCGCGGTGGGGCCACCAGCCCGGGCCGGTTCCACCAGGGCCACCGGCCGCACCGCCGCCGACGCCTTCCCGCCCGCGGGGTAGTTCATGGTGAGGCTGCGGGTACGCGAGGGGCCGCAAGAAGGGAGCAGCGGCAGCAGCGCGGGCGGCAGGGCCCGTCCGGCACCGGGAGCAGCGGCCGCAGGCACCACCCGATTCAAAGAGGCCGCCGGCCGTTACCGCCCGCTGCCGCTGCCCATTGGCTGCGAGGATTTAAAATCCACGCGGCCCGCGCGGGGCACCATGGGTGCGCCCGGCCCAGCTCGGCCAGCGCGCATGCCCCCGCCCAGGCCACGCCCCCCGCGAGGCGCCAGGGACCGGTCGCGGGGCGTCGGGGCAGCGCCGGGGTGACCGGGGCCGTCGCTACCCTCTGCGGCCCCGCAGCCGGCCGGGCGGGATCGGTTTGTTCCCGTAGAACCCACCCGCTCCCGGTGCAGCCCCGCCTGGGCTCGGCAACGGCTCCTTCGCGCTCCCCAGCGCCCGGCGCATGCTCTGAGCCTCACAGCCGACCCCGCTGCAGAGGAAAAGGGACCCCGCGCAGCCAAACAGCAGCCCCAGCACCCACCTTCCCGCTGGGCACAGCCCCCTTCCCCACCGCTTTCAGCCTTGGCTACTGAACCGGAGAGGTGCTGGCAACCTGCTGCACGCCCGAGTGCTTTCCAGCTAGCCCCTTCCCCACCTCTTTCAGCTCTGGCTACCGAGCAAGAGGTGCTGGCCAGCACATCCTGTGCTCTGGCAACCTGCTGGACCCGTGAGTGCCTCCCAGCTAGCCCCTGACTGCCGACACGAGCCCAGAGAGTGGCTGGGCAAGCCCAGTGCCAGGGTCAGAGCCACAAGGCCTGCAGCCCCCAGCAGCGGGGCTGTTACTGCCCGGTTCTGCTCTCTGACAGGAGGACACAAGCTCCGCTCAGCCGGGGGCTTCACCACCCTCCTGCACAGCCCTGAGTAGCTGCCATGGGGACAGCTCAGGGAAGGCAGGGGAGAGAGTTTGCTCCCAAGGACTCCAGAGCCCCTGTGCCGAGAGCAGCGCGTCCTGCCCACCCGCGTCAGAGCAGAGGGAGTTCAGCGCACGGGATCAATGAAGAAACACAGCGACTGGGTGTTTGAGGTGGTCACTGTTTGTCCCTGAGGGAAGGGGCTTTCCCTTCCCCACAAAGCAAAGCTCTCCCCGCTCAGGGATCATCGCGCTGTGCCGGACAGAGGGTTCCGCCAGCAGCCCAGCATTCCCGGGCCGCGGCCGGGCACAGCCCACCGGCTCTCCATCTTCCCAGCGCTGGCGGAGGCGCAGAGGTGAGCCCAGGTCAGACGCTTCGGAGGACTGGAGGGTAAAGTGGCCAGAGCTAAGGAATGTTAACAGTGCTGCGTGTCTGACATCTTCAGAGGCCACTTGGTTTTAGGCCCTGGCTGAGGCCACCTTAACAGAGACACAAAAGAGGGTTTAATTGAGGCAGGAGGGCCAGCTCAGCCTGCTGAAGGGGCAGAAAACACCTGACACAGCAGTGACACAGCCCCCCGTGTGCTCCCGCGGTGCTGCTCCAGTGACCGTGGAAAGGCTTCGCTTGGCCTTCTCCAGCTGCTCCATTCCTGCGCTCAAACCCACAGCCCTGGGTTTATCTGCCACCTCTCCCCCCCCCACCCCACCCGCCCATCCACGGCCGTTAACCAAGCGACCCTGGTGAAACCAGCTACGTGGTGTTGAAAGGGACACACAGAGCACACACAGCCCCCTCCGCACCCAACACCCCGTGAGAGACAGCTCGCACAGCGAGCAGCAGCACAAACCCCTGAGCGTCTGAAGGGCTTGAGAGCAACGCCAAACCTGGCAGGTGTTGTGGTGGGGGGCTCCCAAGGCCCCTCACTGCAAGGGCTGCTCAGATTCTGGACAGCAGCCGGGACGTAGCAGCTTCAAGAAGCTGTTTCATGCTGCACTGCCCTGGACTGTGACTGCAGCTCAGGTGCCCCAGCACAGCAGGGACCTCACTCTGGACTCCAGCTCGATTGGAAGAGTCACAACCTGGAGTCACTTGGAACAACTGAAGAGGCTTTAATGTGCGTACAGGAAAAACACAAGCGGAGCAGCCGGGGCTCTGCGGCCCTGGAACAGCAGTCACTCCTCCCTGCAGGACTTGTGCGCCGTTTGCTGTTTAAGGTGCCTCAGCACCTCCCTGAAGGGCAGAGCTGAGGGCTCCGGGGCTCCCGATCTCACTGCCGCACCCCCGCTGCGGCACCGACAGCACCCTGGCCCTGCCGGAACGCTGCGAGAAGCAGAGCCCGTTTGGAAAGCTACAGGAGGATGATGCTAAGCTTGAGTCTACCACTGGAGCAGGGGGACTGGCGCCGTCTGTGTGGCAGCTCCCTCCCGCTCACATAGAGCTGCTGGTGCTCTGGTGTCCCCCCAAATGGAACGGGGGCTCCCTCCGAGAAGCCTGAACGTCCCTACGTTCTGCCGTGCAGGAAAGCACCAAGGAGCTCTCTGCAAACACACACAGAAGGGAGGAAGCGGGGACAACTGCCCTGTTCTCTCTTTTAATCCCCCGATTCCTGCTGCACTGGCTGCGGCGCCGTGGCAAAGCCCTTTGGCTCTTCAGGTGTGCAATGCTCAGGAAGCAGAACACGCGCGGGCCCCCGGAACAGCAGCCCTGCTGAAGCACAGCAGGGAGCTCTGCTGCAAGAGCTGAAGGCTACGAGGTGTCCTGTCCAGCACGGCGCAGAAAGACAGCCTCCGACACCTGACCACGCGGGACGCTGGCTGTGCCCTGTCCCTACAGGAGACACTCCCGGTGCCCGGGGAGACACAGAAGAGGCCGAGCGCTGGACACGCAGCCCTGCAGAGCCGTAAGGACTTTCCAGATGAAAGCACTGAGCCCTGGTAACGAACCGCCCGTAACGCGCCCGTTGGCTGCGCAGCGCCGCTGCTCCAGGCGGGGAGATGGCTTCTGGCACCTGGACACCCTTTGGGCTTTGGGGCAGGGCCAGAGCTGGCACCAAAGACGGGCTCGGGCTGCAGAGCAGGTGCTGTCACCTCTGCCTCGCTCCCCGGCTGCCCTGCTCCAGAACATCCAACAGCACAACTGAGACCACACGGGATGGATTACACAGAGATGAGGGTACAACGTTTGGACAACAGGACACAGCAGCTTTCACAAGGGTCGGCTTGGCCAGACCGTGAGGGTTGAGCAACACCCGGAGAGGAGCTCTCCCGAGCAGGGGGCTCTGCCCAGTCCCACTGACCGAGACCCTCACCCCCAGAACACTCCTGTGTGCCTCTACTGCTCCAAACCGTGGTAAACGGGCTACTAGACCTGAGTGAGCGGCAAGAACTTCTGGTAATAGCTCTTGGTGACGTCAATCATGAGCTCCTGGGTGCATTCCGGGAGTTCCCCGGAGAACAGTCCTGGAAGAAGACGAACAAGAGCGTGAGCGCCGGCGCTGCCGCAGGAGCAAGCCGACTCTCCTCAGCGCGCCGAGCGGCGGCTGCGACTCGGCGGCCAGCAGACGCTAACAGAGCGCTGGCCGGCAACAGAGCAGGACGGGCCGCTGCTCCATCCCACGGCGTGCGCTGACCAGCGGGACTCACAAGTGGCCAACAGCAGCATCCACCCTCCCCACGCTTCCGCGCGAATGGTGTCAGAGGAGCCTACCTGGGCAGCCCGAGAAGACGGTGAAAGGCGGGACCACTGTTTCAGGAGGCAGCACTGTGTTGTCTAAGATTTTGCAGCAGTCCTTCAAAACACACCTGCGGCCCTACAGCAGAGACGGGGAAGAGACGGTACCTGAGGCATGAGGTGCTGCTGCTTGTTACAGAGAGCTGACCCAAACTGCAACTCGTTTCACTGGAACTAGGTCCAGTTCACCCCAGTCAGTATCTACCCTGCTCTTCCCAACAGCACCAGCTGCTTTGAGGAAGAAGCTTTCGTCTACCATACAGAGGGGCAGCTGCTCTGTAACCCAGGGCTACGTGCAAACAGGAGCCTAGAACCTGGCTCACGCAGTAACACAGCTAGGCCCCTGCTGACTCAGCAACCAGCAACTTTCACTCTGCACATCATTTGTGTAGATACACAGCTCTCCTCGTGCTCTGTGGACAGGCTGTCTTCCCAGGGCAGTGCCCTGAGCCACAGCCACGGCACTGCTGGCACAGACTCCCCACAGAGCGGCCAGCTGAACCCACCACCCCCAGAGAAACCAACCTGAAAGCTCCCCTTTCCATGGAGAAGGGAGAAAAGACTGCACTGGCTGCAGCCAGCTGGTGCAGATACCGCTCCGCTGCTGCTACAGAGCCTTGAGAGAACTCAACAGCTTGAAGACAAGCCAGGTGATACTCACAATCACACAGTTCTTGCCAATGTGGACGTAGGAGCCGATCTGAGCTGCGTTGACAACGCAGTCCTCTTCTATGAAGACGTGATCACCAATGTGGAGAGGGAAGAAAGCCACCCTGTGACAAGAGAGACATTTGCTGGGGTGTGCAGAAGGCAGCCTGACCCACAGCACCGCCGGACCCATCTGCCATCCCCAGCTGGGTTACCAGAGGTCAGCAGAGTAGAAACTGGACTTTCTCATTCCTGTCCCAAGGATGGCCCAAACAACCCACAGGAGGATGCTGTGTGCAAGCAAACCAGTGAAACCCGTCCTTCACTTCACTGTTTTAGTACATCCCTGCCTTTTCCTGTTAGGGCCTGAAGGCAACATGAACCCTTCACGGCAAAGCTCAGAGCCTGAGGAAAAGGCAGGTTTAGGGAGGCATCTCCACGCCGATGGCTGCAGAAGGCCACAGCCCTCCGAGCGCAGATCTCAGCCCTGTCGACCATTTTCATAGGTACAGATTTTACCTGCCGCCTCCCTAAAAGAAAAGGATCTCTCACCCTTTGCTGAACTTCTTGAAGGGGGGTCGAATGACGCTGCGGCTTTTCACCACACAGTGCCGGCCAACCCGAACGTTCGCCAGGTCACCGCGGATGATGCAGTCGTTCATGACTATGGTCTGCAGGAGAAAAGAGAGATGAATGAGCTGCAGTCCCTGCCCGTGGTACCCATCGCTGTACAGACTCAAGGCTGCACGTGACAGACAGCTCTTTTAGCTAAAAGAAAAGCAAGAACAGCACAGGGGAGCCTGGAACCACCAACTGTGCTCCTGGGGGGGCAAAAGGCTGCACAAAGAGACCTGCTACTTCTAGGATGGTAAGTAGGAGGACCGTTGCAGTTAGGGCAGATACTGCTAAACGGCTGTAGAAAAACGCGGGCAGGCGAGGATGCCCCGCCTGTGCTCTTCGAGGGGCCGCAGCGGCGGCTCCAGGGACCTCGCAGCCCAGCTCCCCGCATACCTTGCCGTTGAGGACGATGTTCTGGCTGCCGCACAGCACGGACTGCCGGCTCACCTTATTGCCGGAGGCCTGCGGGGAGAGCGGGCGGGTTACTGCGCGGCCTCCCCCCGTAGCCCCGCCGCCTCCTCCTGCACCTCGGCCAACCCCCAGCGAGCCGAGCCGAGCCGAGCCGTTCCCTTCCCTCCCGTGCCGCCCCGCCCGGCTCCGCTCCCCGCCGGCCGGCCCCGCACCGTCTCGATGTACTCGGACTTGTTGTAGAGCAGCTCGCTCAGCTCCATGGCTCCGCTTCCGCGCTGCCCCGCCCCTCCTGCGTCTTGCGTCACTTCCGGCGCGGGGCTGGGCCAATGGCGGCGCCGTTGCTATGGGGACGCAGCGCGCGCTCTTCCCGCCGCGCGCAGGCGGCACCGGAGGGGAGCGGAGAGGCCGATGGCGGCACCGGCGGCAGCAGAGGGGCCCGTGGCCGGCGGAGAGGCCCTCAGCGGCGCCGACAAGGAGAAGGTGCGGGGTCGGGCAGGGCTGTAGGGTTTCCCGTTGGGTGCCGGTGCGGCGGGTCCAGCCCCTCACGTCGTGTTTTGCAGCTGCGGGAGAAGCTGGAGCTGCTGCGGCGGGAGTACAGCGAGACTGTCTGCCGGCTGCGGGTGAGCGAGGGGCCCTGGCCGGGCCGGGCCAGGAGCGGGCGGGGGGTACCGAGGGCCGGTCTCAGCTGCCGCTGGTGTTCCCACAGCGGGCGCGGCGAGCGGAGCGGGCCCGGAGCCATGGCCGGGCCACGACGGCGGAAGAAGGAGGCCGGCGGGAGCAGAGGCCCTCAGGTAGGGCCCGGGGTGGACGGGCACCGCCGCCCTTGTGCGCACTGTGGGGCGGGCCCCAGCGTGGTGAACCCACCCGTCTCCAGGGCTGACCCCAGACCCACCCCTGGGCCAGCCAGTGCTGTTAGATCCTCTCCCTCCTCTCTCCCTCCCAGGGCCTGCAGCGCTCCCCAGTCCCCACTGTACATCTCACTCCCTCCTAATGAACCCCAAACCTCTCTAGGGTTCTCTCTGGTGTTTTTCCCGGGTGGGGCTTGACTGGGAGGCTGAGGGGGTCTCTGATCAAATCTTACAAATATCTACGGGGTCAGTGTCGGGAGGATGGGACCTGGCTCCTCTCGGTGGAGCCCAGTGACAAGACAAGGGGCACTGGGCACAAACTGGGACACAGGAGGTTCCATCTAACCAGAAGGAAGAACTTTTTCTTGGTAGGGCGGCAGAGCCCTGGCCCGTGATGTCTGGAGAGGTTGTGGAGTCCCTGCTCTGGAGACATCCCAAACCCTCCTGGACTGCTGCTGTGGGATCTGCTCTAGGGAATCCTGCTGTGGCAGCAGGGGTTGAATCAGATGGTCTCCAGACATCCCTTCCAACCCCCCAGTCTGGGGTTCGGTGATGTCTCACACACGTGACATTTATTCCTGCAGGGTCGAGAGACTTTGTGGCTCCTGCTGCTGGCAAACATGGAACCTCTGAGTTACCAGCTGAAACCTGCCCAGGTCTGGACACAGAGAAGAAAACATCTGTCACATGTGAAAACAGTGCTGGGCTCTCCAGCTGCGAGGTGACTGGGCAGGAGAGCCCACAGGCCAGCCAGAAGCACCTCTGCTGTGGAGTCGGGAGACCTGCCCCCGAGGAGAAAAAACCGCAGACCTCGATGAGCTTGAGGAGGCTGAGGAGGCGGACGAGGGCTCTGGGGTCGGAGGAAAGGGAATCGGCGCGTGATGGGCATCTGACCAGCGCCGGCGAGGCGGTGACCAGTCAGCTTGCTCAGACAGAGAAAGTCCGGTCACCAGTCTTCAGGCGAAGCAGCACCTCCAACACTGAGGAGGATGCTCGGAGAGGACCCAGACCAGTGCTCATGCAGAGCGAAAGAAGCAGTTCCACTCCTCCTGCTGCAGCATTTGGGGCTGTACAAGACCCAGCTGATGATGGTGTCCCTCCAGGAGGGAGGGCGCTGAGGGACAGCGGCAGCGTCCAGCAGCCCCAGTCCCTGAGTGCTGTGGCCCCCTCTGAGCAGCGTGACCCTGCCCAGCCATGCTCAGGGAAGAGTGACGGTGTTTTACTTGGCACCAGTGGTGGCAGAGGAGAAGAATCCTCCAGTATAGTGACACAAACAGCCGGGGAGAGCCTGTGTGAGGGTCAGGCAGAGTCACCTGGGCTCTGGGATTTACAGTCAGGAAAGAAAGCCGTGCCTGCTGACAGAAACAGCACCGTGACTCCTGGGAGCCAGAGCCATCAGGGAAATCCCAGTGACACCAAGAGTTCACGTCCCTGTCCCACAGATCTCGCTCTGGGCAGCGGTAAGGAGCTGCTGGAGAATCCAAAGCTTGACGTTCAGTCCAGACTTTGTGCCCCGGAGAAGGCGAGGGCTCCTGAAAGCCCGCTGGGCTCTTGCACTGTAGTCGAAGGGCTTCTCTTTCCCGTTGAGTACTACGTCAGGACGACTCGACGCATGTCCAGCTGCCAGAGGAAAGTGGACCTCGAGGCTGTGATTCTCAGCCAGCTGGGCAGAAGCAGGAAAGGTCAGCGGAGCAAGGGCAAGCAGAACGGTGAAAGGTCAGGTCAGCCCTCCCAAGAAAGAATTGGCAATGACCTGGAGCTGGGAGTCACCCCGTTGCCTTTTCTCGGGGCAGAAAACGACCCAGCAAACTCGGGCAGTCCTCAGAAATCTTGTTCTGTGTCCAGTGGCAGCAGCACTTCGCTGGGATTGGTCTCTCAGAACAGCATGGCTGGCACATGGCAGGGTCAGAGACCATCCCAGGGGAAACAGGAGGGGAAAAGGAGGTCTGTCCGTATCCCCCCTGCACATCCAGTGTCCCAGGATCTTACGGAGAGCTTGGACCTGGTGGTGCCAGGGGAAAGCAGTGATCTGCTCTCACCTGAGCATCGGAGTGAGAAGGGAAACTCTGAGGCTCATCTCCAAACACCACCCTTGGATGAGAGAAGATTCCCTGCTGCCACAGCTTGTGAGTCTGCAGAGGCAGAAGGGGCTGGTGCTGCACAGCCGGCCAGTGCCGATCCTCCTCCTGGAAGAGGCCAAGTGCTCGGCCGATGCCGTGAGATTCCATCAGAACAGCTTCAGGACCGAGATTCCCTGAACTCGGGGGCCGAAGCTTCCACCAGCCCTGCTGGAGATCCGGAAGGCAGCCCGGCAGCGTGGCCGGCTGACAGACAGCCCGGGGAGCGCGTCAGGAAGCAGCGCCCGCGAGGAGCCCGCGGGGCCGAGCGGCAGCTGGTGCCTCGGCGCCGCTCCCTGCGCTCCTCCGCCAGCTCCCAAGGTACCGCCACAGGCCGCTGCTGAAACCGGCGCGGCAGAGCACGGCAGGGAGCCTCGCGGGGAGGGCAGGCGCTGCCCTTCGCGCCCGGCCGCGGCCTGCTGTCGAAGGACACCGGGTCTGGCTTAGCTGTGGGTTATTTTCACTGAGATGTAGAAGAAGAGAGGGTGGGTGTGCTGCTCACGCTGCTCACGCTCCTTGAGCAATTCCAGAAGCTCCTGCTTCAGCACAGGGTGAGGCGCAGGGCTGAGAGCTTCTGGAGCCGCCTCTGCTGCCGGAGAGGATGCTGTGCCCGCTGGGCCAGCTTTGGTGCAGATGGTTCTGATGTCTCTGCAGAAAAGGGCCTCTGGCTTTTGGGGGTTAAAGAGTTTAAACAGATGAGTGTGCCCGTGCCTGAGAGATCCCAGGAAGGCTCCTTGTGGGTTATCTCACCCTGAGGTGTTCTCTTGTCTCCTTGTGTTTTCTTTTGCCCAGGCAAGAGCAGGAGAGAGCCCGGCAGTCCAGCGGGTTCAGAGGGCCCTGCTCCGGGCTCCGATACGTGTGGCTCCCTGTTCTCCTTCCGCAGTCTCCGGTGGCTGGTGCCCAGGCTGGGGATCTCAGACTTTCACCTACCGGATGAGGAGTTTGGACCATTGAAGCTGGAGAAGGCGGAATCTTCCCCAGTGAATGACTTGGAGGAGTTTGTTCTGCGGGTGCCTGGAGGTGCTGTGGCTGCAGGGGACGCTCCAGCCGCACAAATGAGTCCAGAAGAGGCAGCTCTCGGGAGTCTCTCACCTTGTGGATCGCCCAGGCTGCCCCACGTGAAAAGCCCTGTGTCCAGGAGGGATCTTTCCACCCACGAGCTGCTGCTGACTCCCACAGGGACTGTCTTACCTGCTGTTCCCGCGGAGCCGGAGTCTCAGATTTCCTCATCTGGTTTCCCTGTAGTGGGTCCAACCCCAGCTCTTCTACCACCAGTACACAGCGAGCTCTTTCCCAGTTCTCCTCCTGCTGCTCCCTTACCAGCCAGCCCCTGTCCCTCCGGAGGAGCTGCTGCCCAGCCTGTGGACGATGGGCAATGCCCGGGCTCTGCTCTTCCCCTGCACTTGGGCAGCTGTGGTGCAGGTGGTGCTAGAGAAGAGGAGCAGGAGGGTACAACGTTGCCTTTAGGAGCAGAAAGAGGTCCTGATAGTAAATCTGGTGAGGCTGCAGCTGTGGAGAAGCATCAGCAGCCAGAGAGTGACCAGCAGAGATCCTGCAGAGCTTCTCAGCAGGTAAAAGCTGCCTGAAGGGCACTAGGCTGGTGGTTTTGCAGGTGAATCTCCTGCTCCAGTCTCACTTTTTGTCTGTTACTTAAGATCTTTTGACCTCAGGAGCAAATTATCTAGGTGATCCTGCTGTGGCGGGAGGATTGGACTAGATGATCTTTCGAGGTCCCTTCCAATCCCTAACGATTCTATGATTCTGTGAAATTGTTTGAAGTCCCGTTTGATGAGGCTGGAGGAGGGGGTGTCGGTGCCTGCTGCAGGAGGCACTGAACCAAAGGTTTCACCTACCCCACGGGCACTTTCCAGCTGGGGCTTGGTAAAGGGGGTGGAGTGTGCCAGTGCTGCCTCAGCCCTGCGGGTGCTGAATCGTCCTCGCGCTTCGCTCCTTTGTGCAGAAAAAGGCCGCAGCAGAGCACTTGTCTCCGGCACCGCCTGATGACCTGACAGAAGAGAGCCTGCAGCTGGTCTCAGAGCTAAAGGTGGGCTGCCGTGGGGCCGCTGCTTCCTGAGGTTCCCCGGGGCTTTACTGGCCCCCCTCCAAATCAGACACCGCCGAGCTGTGGCTGCCAGTTCTCCCCACAGCCCGCGCCAGGCCCTTCTCAGCGGAGCCTCCAGGCCGGCCGGCGGTGGCACTCGGAGGGAAAGCAGCGGTGTCTTGTTTTGGCAGGATGCGTCGAGCTCCTGCGCCGTGGACGTGAGCACCGTGTGGTGGGAGGCGGCTGGCGGCAGGGAGCTCTGTGTGGTGACTGCCTGCGAGAGTTCTGTCACCCTCTGGAAGCCCCTGGGGCCCAGCTGCTGGGAGAAGGTCCAGACTTGGCAGCTGAGAGAGGTACGAGCACAGCCCTTGTCCCCAGGACTGGGGCAGCTCTCTTGCCCCACGTGATAGTTGCCAAGCAGAGAGCAGCCTTGGCTGCAGGGTGAGTTCTTTGGTGGCACCAGCAGTTCACTCTGTTGGGCAGCAGAGGAGAGCAGCTGGCTCTGTGGCTGCAGGAGCCAGAGGCTTGGATGGCCATGGGGTATCTACTGGGACTTGGCTCTTCCTCTGCCGAGTGGTGGCTGCAGCCCCTGTTCTTCCTGGAGACTCTTGCTGTCTCGTGCAGCCTCAGGAGTTGTTGGGTCGGGTTAGCAGCAGAGGGTTCAGCAGTTACGCTAAGAGCGAGCCGAAGATTCGTTCTGTTCTCTGTCCTTGGACAGGAGACACTCTGGGAAATGGGGCTGAAGTCAAAGGGGCCCTGTGGTGACCCCAAGCTGCTGTTTTGCTCTCGTAGATCCCCGTGATCCAGATCGTTCCTCTGCCGGACACCTGTAACGTCGTGTGCGTCGCGCTGGGGGAGCTGGAGGTGGCAGAGATAAGGTTCTGTGCGAGTCACGTGCCAGCCCTTTGCACCCTGAGCAGCTGCAGCTTGGCGCTCGCTCCTGCCGGGGTTGGACTTGTCCCCAACAGGCCATTTCCTTGTGGGGCTCTGGGCAGTCTGCTCTAGGGAGGGTGTCGCTGCCCGTGGCAGGGAGTGGGGGTCTCTTCCAACCTAAACCCTTCTGTCATTCAGCTGGAGAGAGCCCAGCCAAGAGCCACTGGGGTGATGGAGGGAGGGGAGCATCTCCCTGCTGAGGAGAGGCTGAGGGAGCTGGGGCTCTGGAGCTGGGAAAAAGGAGCCTGAGGGGTGACCCCCTGGATGTTGATCAGTACGTAAAGGGTGGGTGTGAGGAGGATGGAGCCAGGCTCTGCTCAGGGGCACCCAGTGACAGGACAAGGGGCAGTGGGTGTGAGCTGGAGCAGAGGAGGTTCCACATCAGTGTGAGAAGGACCTTGTTGGCAGTGAGGGTGCCAGAGCCCTGGCAGGGGCTGCCCAGGGGGGTTGTGGAGTCTCCTTCTCTGGAGACATTTCAAACCCTCCTGGGCTGTCCCTGTGTGACTGGATCTGGGGGATCCTGCTGTGGCAGGAGGATGGGACTGGAGGATCTTTCGGGGTCCCTTACAGTGTCTAATGTTCTGTGGTTCTGTGAGCAGCTGGCAAATCTGGAAGGGATTTCTTGAAGTCAGCTGGGAAACCTGCTCCTGCACCGTAAGGGTGGGGGTCTGTTTGTGTGGCTGTGGCTGTGTGCCAGGGCCTGTCTGAGTGGTGCTTGGGCGCCCTTCTCTTTTCTTTTAGGCTCTTGCTTTATTCTTCAGAGAATGACTCCTTCCAGCAATCCCTAGTTAGAACTGGGACTATAAAAGCTGTGCTGGGGCTGAAGGAGAGGAGGCTGGTCAGCAGCAGCAGGACTGTGCAAGAGCAGCAAGTGGAAATAGCATCCCTGTCAGAGACTGGGGGGTGAGTCTGCTGGCTCTGGGGTCCTTGGTGTGGAAGGGAAGCAGCAGAAGAGATTGCTCTTTCGCTTGGTGAGCAGAGTGCAGAGCTGCTCCTCGTCTGCACTGTTCTCACTCACTCCTCTGCTGTGCAGGAGCAAGGACAGGCAGACTCTGATGGCCCCTGAGGAGACCGTGCTCGCTTTTGCTGAAGTGGAAGGGCTGCGAGACGCCCTGGTCGGCACCACAGCCGTGAACAGCGTGGTCCTGTGGTCAGTGTCTCCTTGGCAGGGCAAGGATTCTGCGGCCGGCAAGTGCTGGGGGCGGCTGCAGAGTTACCTGGGCAGTCGTGGTTGTCAGAGGGCCGGCAGTGCGACACCAGCCTCTCTGCAGTCCGATCGACAGGTGAATGGCTCTGCTGCCAGTGGTGGCCCCGAGGGGCTGGGCCCAGTCCTACTCAACATCTTTACTGGCCACCTGGATGAGGGGATTGAGTCTACCCCCAGTGAACTGGCGGGTGACACCAAGTTGCCGGGGAGAACCGGTCTGCTGGAGGGGAGGAAGATGCTGCCGAGGGATCTGGGCAGGCTGGGTCGGTGGGCAGAGCCAACAGGACGAGGTTTAACAGGGCTGAGGGCAGGGTCCTACACTTTGGCCACCAGAACCCCCTGGCCTGGCCTGGCCGTGTGGTGATGCCAGGTCATCGGCCGCACCTTGACGATCTCAGAGGTCTTTTCCAGCCTCAGCAGCTTCCGCAAACCAGCTACACTGCCGGACCTCCGCTTGCTTTCGCATCCCATCCGTCACCGGTCCGTGCGTGGCCGATGCGGAACCCGGGCCGTGCCGGCCGTGCGCAGCGCTGCGCCTGCGGGTGGGAAGTACAGCCGGGGGGAAATGCAGCCGGGATTTCTGGTCCCCCCGCAGGAACGTGAAGACGGGGCAGCTCTTGAGGAAGATGCCCGTTGGTTACTCGTACCCAGCCTCCGTCTGCCATCAAGCCTACGCCGACTCCGTACGTACGGGGACTGCGCTCGCCTGTGCTGGGGGGGACTGGCAGCGTCTCTGGAGGGGGCTGAAGCCCCGGCTCTCCCTCGGCTCGCTGGGGCCTTCTGAAGGTGGATGCGTTAGCCAGGAGGAGTAAGAGGCAGGGGCTACCTCGCGCTAACAGAACGCGAGAGGCGCTCTGGCCACTGTGGGGCTTGGAAGCCTCTGTTGCCCAGCAGGCAGCTGCCGGGTGTCGGAAGAGCAACGGGAAGAGGTTATTGCCTGCAGTCCTGAGGATGAGGGCTCTTTAAATCCCAGGTTCATCCCCGTGAGCGTGTCCCGCTCGCCGCTCCCCGTGTTGAGATTCCCGAGGGATTTCTGTGGTTTGTCAAGGACTTGACTGGTTTTATTGAGCATCTTTTAACCTTCTGGGACAAGAACGTTGTCCAGTGATGGTCTGAGTCAGACCCAGCCTGTCCCAGGGTATTCTGAGGGGCCTGCAGCTGCCCCGAGAGCTGCTGCTCTCAGCTGTGCTGGCTTGCTTGGAATTGTCTTTTGAGTTTTAAGCTTCCAGGAATGAAAACGAGGTGCAGAAGTTTAACTTTAAATATCGCAGGTTCATCCTGCAGCAAGTTCATCTTTCCCAGGCAGAAAGATCAGTGTGTGAGTCCCCTGGGCCCTCAGCTGCCTCTGTGCTCCATTGCATCAGCCCTTATCAGCCAGCTGCTGCCCTGGGTTTTATCGGCAGCGATAAGGAAGCTGAAGCATTTCTGCTTTGTTCAGTGAAAACAAGGCGCCGCCAGCTGTGGAGAGACGGTGGCAGTTATCGCTTGGAAAGTTCAGTGGGCTTTTTCCCCTCTCTCTGGCGGAGGTGGTGGTGACATGTCTTCCCCTCTGTGCTCCAGGGCCTCCTGTTTGTTGTCTTAAGCCACCCTCACACCGAGGAGAGCGAGTCCTGTGGAAACGCCGCGTTCCGCGTGGTAGCGTTCAACCCCACGACAGCCAGGAGCGCGGCGGTGATGTTCTCCTCCCTCCCGCCCGGCCATGCTGGAAGGCAAGTACCCGCGGCCCCTGGCTGTGTGACTCGGTCGGGGTGGCTGTGGGGGAGAGGCTCTGCGAGCGGAGTGGCGCTGCTGGCAGGGCTCCATCTGCCATCTCGCTGGCGATAAGGAGCCGCAGCCGTCGCTGCCGTTCGTCCTGCGCTGTGGCTGCTGTGGGGCAGGCGAGGCCGTGGGGCCGTTTCCTGCCCGCTTCCCGCGCCCGGCTGTGTGCTGACCCCCTGCTCCCGGCCTCGTGCACAGCCAGGGGCCCTGTTCCCAAACAGCACTGCTGCTCCGGTTCTCTGGTCTCAGTCTCCACCACAAAGCGATCAGCTGGATGCTGTAACTGGCTTCTGCAGAGGTCCTTTGTGCCTGACAGTAAGGCTCCCGGCTGCTGGGGAGCCCTGGCCTCAGTGTCGGGCATTGGGGGGGAGTGTGGACACTGGCTGCAGGCAGACAACCTTTTCCTGCCCGTGTTGCACATTTTGAAGGGTGAGCGCTCAGGGCTCTGTCCTGCGCTGCCCTTACGGGGGAAACTCCCTGGTGGATGGCCACAAGGCCGAGCAGATTGAGGCCTTGGCTTCTTGATGCCGTGAGGCTGCGGGAGGGTTGTCCTGAGAGCCCTGGCTGGAGGAGTGGACTGGATGATCTTTCGATCCAGTGTTCTGGGATTCTGTGATCGTTTCACTGGGGGTGCCCTGGGCGCCCAGCGTGCTGCATCCCTGCTCGGTAAGACCTGCCCAGGCTGATGGCTGCCCCTCTGTGCCCGCAGGTATCTGGAGGGGCATGTGCGGGGCACCCTGGCCACAGCCGTGCTGACGTCGGGAGCCATCGCCGTGTGGGACCTGCTGCTGGGGTACTGCACCGCTCTGCTGCCTGTGGGCTCTCCCGGGAGCTGGGCCCTGGCTCGCTGGGCCACTGCCGGTGCCTGGCTGCTGGCCGGACGGCGGGATGGCACCGTCTGCCTCTATCGGTACCGGCAGCCCCAGCCGGGGGCCGCCTGACCGCGCTAACGGGAGTTGGGGGGGTGCGGGGCATCGCGGGCTGTGCGACGCATTAAACGTGTTTGCTGCGAGCGAGTCGGTGCGTGCGGCGGCTGGCTGGGTGCGGGGGGCGCTGCTGGCCAGCGGGGGGCGCCCTGCCCGCGGCGCGGGGCTGCGCNCCCGCGCGGGGGCTGCCGGGAGCGCGCGGAGCCCGCTGGGACGAGGTCAAGATGGCGGCCCGTGTCCTCGCGGCCTCTGTCCGCCGCCTCTTGGCGCGGCCGCCCCCGCTCGCCCCGCGGACCGCAGCTCCCGCGGCCGCCGCCATCGCCACCCTGTGCCCCCGCCGCCCGCGGCTCTCGCCGGCGCTGCCGACGCTGCTGTCGCAGGTAAGGTCCGGGCTGGGGGCGGCGGGGGGCGGCCCGGTGCTCCCCGGTGCTGTTCGGTACCGCCCGGTGCTGCCCGCCCCACCCTCTGTCTTGCAGGTGCCGCCGTGCCGCCGCTTCTCCCCTCTGCCCCCACTGACGCTGGAGGACATCAAGGAGCGCGTCCTCTATGTCCTCAAGCTGTACGACAAAATCGACCCCGAGAAGGCGAGTGGGTCGGGGCCTTCTCCGTGGGGACGATGCCCTGGTGTTGGGGTTTGCGGGCAGGGGGAGGCGGTGCCGGCTCCTCTGAGGGGTGGGGGAGGCCCAGGAGAGCCGCAGGGTTTTGGTGAACTGCAGCCAAGTAACGTTGGGTGCCTCTCCCCTAGCTCACGGTCGAGTCCCACTTCATGAAAGACCTGGGCCTGGACAGTCTGGACCAAGTGGAGATCATCATGGCCATGGAAGATGAGTTCGGTAATGCAGGGCCCCGAGCGCTGCCTTCCCTACTGCTCCTGGCCTGCGGGCTGCTCCTTGCCTGCAGCTGTCCTTTCTGTGTGAACACTGCTGCCCCGGGTGCCAGCTAACCCAGACAGCAACCCACTGCTGCTGCTCCCCGCCAGCGAGAGCCTGTGCCGGGGCAGGAGGCACCTGTCAGCCTGTCTGTCCCTGAGAAGTTGGCTGCTTCTCTCCTCCTGGGCCGCAGCCACTGTGTACTGGGGGCAGGAGGGCTTTGTGTAGGGCTAAGCTTGGCGTGTCCTTGAGAAATCACCTTGTCCCAGGTTTTTCATCCCTGGAGTTTTGTCATCCTCAGTACTTGATGCTGCCTTTTAGTCTCTAGCCCAGCTGTCTTGTTGCTCCCCATGTCCTTTGTGCTCTTCAAGCTCTCTTTTAGGGCTCTTTAGTCCTGGGGGTTGTGCTGAATTTGTCACCCTGGCTCACAGAGTTCTCTGGGGTCTGGGCTGTTGTTTCCCCAGCAGAGCATTTGCTGACGCTGTGTAACCCCCTTGCTGGGGACTGTGGTTGCCCCTGGGGACTAGGAAGAGAGGCACCGATTCCCAGCAGCCAAGAGCCCCTCTGCTCTCGTCCCCATGAGGTGGCCCTGCGTGAGCTGATGTCACCCCAGCCCTTGGCAGCAGAGTGACCCTGAGGAGTTTGGGCTCTGTCCTGTCTGGAGCTGCTCCCTCTTGTCTCAGGGCAGCCTGAGGGGCCTCCAGGAGGCTGCTGGTGGCTTTAAGGGAGCCCAGCTCCGCCCTGGCCCAGCGCAGAGTCGCATGAGGCAGGGCAGCTGAGCCCCTCCGTGGTGGAGCAGCAGCAGCTCACAGCCCCTTGTTCTGGGCTGACTCTGTGCACTGTCCTCCAGGATTTGAAATTCCTGACGGAGATGCGGAGAAGCTCATGTGCCCGCAGGAGATTGTTGATTACATCGCAGACAAGAAGGATGTTTACGAGTAGAAGCACTTCTTCAGAGCCAGGTGAGTGGAGAGGGGCCCCCACCAGGGTCTCAGGACTGTGCTCACGAGACCCTGCAGAGGGGACAGTGCAGTCCGGGTGCTCTTGGAGGGAGGGAGGCCGAGGGGCTCCGGGACCTTCCCCCTCACGCCAGCAGGCACTGGAGGTGCTCAGACTGCCCAGGGCTGTCAGCAGCTGCTGAGCTGACCTCAGTGCTGGGAGTCTCGGGGAGGCTGTGCCGGTGGGGCGTGACCGCACAGCTCCTGCCTCTGGGGCCGCCGTTTCCTCCCCGCTGGCTGAGGCAGGAGCAGGGAAGGAAGCGGGCAGGAAAGGGTGAGAGGAGTGTGCCCCAGGGGGCTCCGGGGCTGGGGGGAAATGAGCTGCTGGACCAGGGCCAGAGCGTGGTGGCCACGTTCCGGTTTGTTCCTGTGGGCTCCTGGCCTTCCCCACTCCCCCTGCTGCGCCCCTTCGCCGAGGGGGAGCCCCGGGGCTCTCTGTGCCTGCCCTCGGCCCCTCTCGCCTCTGCCCGACCCCTGCTCGGAGCCCCCCTGGGCATGAAATGTTTTTGTTCTGCCAGGAGCTGCCTCCTCCCCCGGGGCCGCTGGGCTGGGGGCCGCCTGCTGCTGCTGTGCCGTCGCCGGAGCGAGCGGGCCCTGTATTTAAAGCTGTCTGACCGCGGGCTCCTCTCGAGGAGAAAAGGAATAAAGCACCTGAGACCATGGCTGGGCTGCCGGCGTCCTGCGCGGGACCCCTCGGCACGCAGCGTGGCAGGGGCTGCGCCACGGGAGGGTTGGCCGTTTCCCCTCCGTCACGTGCGGAAGCGCCGGCAGCATCCAGATCTGCTCTAGGGCAGCCGCTCCCCCTGACCTCACCCCGTCCCACCCTTCCCAGCCGGTGGGAAATAACCACCCCGGGGGTGGGAGATGGATCGGGGAGTGACTTGGCTGCTGCTGGGAAGCAGAACCCTGAGCCTGGGGCAGCGGTTTGTCCTGGGAGCCCGTTGGCTCTGGGCTGGCTCTGGGAGGCTTCGGGCCCAGACAGGGCCCTCGCCAACGGCTCCTCTGGCACCCGGCAGCCGAGGAGGAGGGAAACAGTCCTGGGCCTGCTGCTGGGCCACGGGGTGCTGGGGAGGGAGGGGGGCTCGGGGGCTTCCCCAGCTGTGATTTCAGCCAAGGGTGGGGTGCTGGAGCCTGGCCCAGGGGTTTGGTCTGTGCTGCCCCGGGGAGCCCCAGCCCCTCCCTGTGCCCCGAGCCATTTCTGCCCCCACCTCTGGACTGGCTCTGGGGGGCGACTGGTTTTGGCCACCGCGGTGGTTTTGAGGTGCCAGTGAGGAGTGAGTGCAGGGGCATCTGGGTGACCCGGGCAGCCTGGAGGGGCTGGGTTCTGTGTCTCCCCGAGCGATGGCCTGGAGGAGCCGCGGCCGGATGCTGCCCCGGGGCAGCCTTTGCCACAGCCGCGAGGACCGGCGGCTTTAGGGGGTGAACCGGGCAGGGGAGGGCAGGGGAGCGGTGCCCCCCACCCCGGGAAGCAGCACCCGATAGGGGGTGGGTGGCAACTGGGTGAGGGAGCGGGGTCCACCCGCCCCGGGGGTACCGCGGCCGCCGCTCCGGGCTCGGGG
>VXBP01001802.1:22292-41858 GCA_013400115.1 Rhinopomastus cyanomelas | reverse complement strand
CCCCCCGATCCGCCCCCCCCGGCACCGCGATGCTCTGCGGGGATGGAGCGGTGGGGCGGGACCGGGCGGGGGGCTGCGGCTCCCCGATGCCTCCGCCCCGCCGCAGCGGTGGCGGGGAGGTGCGGGGGGGCTTCCTGCCGCCTCGGCAGCGCCGGCAGCGCCATGGAGCGGCCCCGGTTCTCCCGGCTCCCGCAGCTCCTCGCAGCCGCNGCGGGGCAGGGCCGAAGGCTCCGAGCTGGCCCCGGGCACCCCTGTGACGGTGGCACCGAGCTCGGTCCCGGGAGCCGGCAGTGCCCGGCGGGGGAGACTCGGGGCAACCGGGCAGTGCCAGCAGGCGGCCGGGCCGGGCCAGGTCGGGTCGGTTGCGATGGCCCGGGCGAAGGTCGCTGTTTGCCACCGGGTTTGGGGCGCTCCTGGGGGTCTCCTCTGTCGGCAGCGGGAGGGCACGGAGCCCCCTGCCTGTGCCGGCGGTGCCCGGTGCCGGTGCCCGGCCCCGGCCGGTGATGCCCGACCCCCGCGGGGGCTGCTCTGTCCCCACAGTGCTCGTGGAGCTCTGCGCCAGGCTCTGCCCTGCTCTGGGCAGCGGGACGGGCTCGGCGCTGGGCACTGCCATCCCCTGCGGCCGCCTGGGCAGCGCCACGGGGAAGCGCTGCCGGACAGGTACCAGCGGGGCTGGCCTCTGGGTGCCGGTGGCGGCTGTGGGGTGCTGGCCCGGCTCAGCATCCCCCCCGCTGCTGCCTCTGCCCATAGGTCCGGAGCGAGGAGCTGGCACAGGGCAGGTGCCAACGCCAGAGCCTGTGGGGCAGCTGCAGACAGAAGCTGAGGTGCTGCCCTTCCCTGGGACCCCCACTGACACAGCTGAGCCCCCCAGCCCCCAGGGGAGCCCCGGGGGCCTCCAGGGCGATGTGGAGGGCACAGGAGAGGGCACAGGGCCTGCGGTGCAGGGCACAACAGCCACCGAGCACCCAGAGACCCCCCACTCTGCGGGCACCACCGAGCAGGCGACTACCAGCAGTGAGTGGCCACCTCTAGCGCCTCTGGAGCCAGAGCCAGCACCCACCGGCGGATCTGCCCCCGGGACCCCAGCAAATGCGACAGCGGAAGGTGCCCTGACCCCGCAGGGGACCCCCTCACGTTCACCAGTCCCCGTGACGCTGCCCGAGGGGGCAGGGGTTGCACAGGGACAGGAGGGCGCAGAGGGCCCCTCAGCCCCAGAGCTGTGGCCTGGTGCGGACCCGGGTGCCACCGTCCCGCTGGGTGCCAGCAGCCCAGGGACCCACCCGAGCGTCGCACCAGCCACAGGGAGCCCTGAGCTGGGGACACTGGGGACGTCACCTGTTGTGAGGGGGCTGACCCCCACAGGGACTCCGGAGGGGCTGCCAGGCCGGGGGGGGGCACATGGCTCTGACCCCCGCCCGTGGCACAGGATGGCCGTGGCCAGGCAGGGTCCCCACTCTGCCCTTCACCCCTCTCTGCCGTCCCTGCGAGCTGGTAGCCGTGAAGACTCTGTGGCCAGCACAGGCCAGCCAGAGGCAGGGACAGGCCCGACCTCACTGCAGGGTGCGGGCTCGGGTCTGCCAGTCCACACTGGCACAGCTGGCACCCCAGGGGTGACATCCCCTGGCCCAGAGGGAGGCCTGGACCTGACCACGGGGGTCCTGGGGCCACCTGATGCAGAGGGTCCCACTGAGCACAGCCACATCTCCCTGGACACGACCTGGCACCCTTCAGCCCTGCCAGGGCAGGTCACTGCTTTAGTGGCCCCGGGCAGCACTGCAGTGGCCCAGAGCCAGGTGCCACAGGCCAGCCCAGGCTCCCCCCGTGTCCCCCCATCCCAGCAGGCTGCCCCAGCCAGCGGCTCCATAGCACCCACGTCCCCCAGCCCTCAGCCCTCCACAGGTGCCAGCTGGGGGTTCCCGGGGTTCGGCCCCACTGTGGGCACCCCGTGGGCAAGGACAACCCTGGGACAGCGGCTGCCCCAGGACGATGCTTGGGGGGACCCTGCTGAGAGCCCCCAGAGCCTGGAGGGGATCACGGCAGGGGAGGGCGATGCTGGGTCCTGGGCAGCCAGCCCCCCGCCAAGCTGGCAGCCGGGGAGCCCCGCTCCCCCCGCAGCGCCCGGGCACCCCCGGCAGCCGCCTCCGTCCGGCCCCGCATCTTCCCCGGGACCGACCGCCGCTCTCGGCAGCTCCGGCAGCGCCGCCCCCGGCCCGGCACCGCCCGCGGACGCGGGGACGGTCCCGTCGGAGCCCTCTGCTGCGACTGAACCGCAGGGGGATGCGGGGGTGCTGCAGCGGCGCCCCCCGACTCACGGCCCCACCGTGGTGCCCGGGTCCCCTCGGCAGCCCACTGATCCCTCCGGGACCGTGGGCCGTCGTGGGGGCCCTGCTTCCCCACCACCTGCGGGGGACACAGACCCGGTCCAGCCGTCGAGCAGCCCCGGTGACACTCCCCGAGCGACGCCGGCCGCGGCTGGCAGAGCCCCCCGCGTGTTCATCGTGGAGGATCAGCCGCCCCTTCTGAGAGGTGGGTCTGGGGGCTTAGGACCCTCTGTCAGTCTCCGACAGCATCATTACGGGGAGGGCAATGGTGATGGCCCCCCCGGGACGGGCAGCGGGGTCCCTGTGGTGCCGACCCCTGTCTTCCCCTCTCAGCCCCCTTCCTCCGCATCCCTTGCGAGCTGGTGCTGGCCATGGGCTTCGTGCCCGCGCTGCGCGACCCCGCGTCCCCCGAGCGCCGGCGGCTGCTGCAGAACTTCAACCGGACGGTAAGTGCGGGACGGGGCGGTGCGGGGGGCTGCGCCGGGCACCAGCCCGCACCCGCTCAGCTCCCCGCCCCGCACAGGTCGCCCCCCTCTTCATGTCGGCGCCCGGCTTCCTGCGGCTGGAGGTGACGGGGATCAGGTGGGTGACGGTCCCTGCAACTCGGGGGTGGGAGGGCACTGGGGAGGGCTCCGAGCCCCCCCGCCCTGGCTGCGGTTGCTCCCGCAGGGAGGGCACCGTGGTGCTGCGCTACGACGCCCTCTTCGCTGCGGAGCGGCTGCAGCTGCCGGCGCTGCGCAGGACCCTCGACGCCGCGCTGGGTGCCCCCCGGCCGGGGCTGGCGGTGGGCGCTGCCCCCGTCCTGCGCAACGCGGCTCTGGGTGAGTGCGGGGGGCTGCGCCGGCACCGGCCTCTTCTGCGCCCCCGGGGCTGGGCGCGGCGCGGGCAGAGGCCCCGCTCGACGGGGACCGGGTGGCACAACCGGAGCCGTCTCTCTGCAGAGGGGCCGCTGGACCCCTGCGCCCGGCTCTTCTCCTGCCCGCCCGGCTTCGCCTGCGTGGCCGGGCCCGACGGCAACGCCAGCTGCACCTCCCTCTGCCACCGGGGCTACTGCAGGAACCAGGGCACCTGCGCCCACCCCCCCGAGCGCGGGCCCCTCTGCCAGTGAGTGGCCCCGGGACCCCTGCGCTGGCGCCTGCTGGCGGGTTCCCCCCGCCCCATCCCCGGGCGCTGACGGTGGCCCCCCGGCGCAGGTGCCCCGCGGGCAGCGACTCCTGGTTCGTGGGGCTGCGCTGCGAGCAGCGGCTGACGCGGCAGGGGCTGCTGGGCACCGCCGCCGGGGTCCTGCTCAGCATCGTCCTGCTGGGCGCCGTCATCGCCGCCCTGGCCGTCCGCCGCTTCAAGGTCCTGCTGCTGGAGGCCAGGGCCGACCAGACCCGCAGCAGGTGGGTGCGGGGGGCTCTCAGGGAGCTCAGCGGGTGCGGGGCAGCGCTCTGGCCCCACATGCGGGGGCCCGTTGGGGGTCACAGTTGGACTCCGCTGGTTGTGGCAGCTGGTAGTGGTGGAAGGTGCCAGGGTGGGGAGACCCAGAGCCCCGCAGAACCCCTCGGCTGGGTGTGGGGGGCTGCTGGGAGGTGGGTGGCAGTGCCAGGGTTGTGCCAGGGCTGGGGCAGAGCTGTGCCCCCCCCCCCCAATAGCTGGACCCCTGGATCCCCCCGGTGCCCCTGTGGGGAGCAGAGGGCCCATCTGCCCTGGAGGAGAGGCTGAGGGAGCCGGGGCTGTGAAGTCTGGAGGGGAGACTGAGGAGGGGGGATCTGACTGATGGTGATCAAGAGCTAAAGGGTGGGTGTCAGGAGGGTGGGACCAGGCTCCTCTCAGTGGTGCCCAGTGACAGGACAGGGCCACTGGGCAAAGACTGGACCAGAGATGCTGTGGAGACATCCCAAACCCACCTGGGCTGCTCCTGTGGGCTCTGCTCTGGGGGATCCTGCTCTGGCCAGGGGGTTGGACTGGATGATCTCCAGAGGCCCCTTCCAGCGCCCCCAGTCTGGGACTCTCTGACCTGCCCCACCAGAGCCCAGCCCCCCCGGCAGAGCTGCTCATCTGAGAGTGCTGGGGGCGGGGGTCCCAGTGTCCTGGTCCCGCTGCCCTCCTGGAGGGGATGTGCTAATGGTCCGTGGGGATTGTTCGCAGCAGCTGGGCTGCAGCCGGGTGTTGGTCGGTGTCCAGGGGCTCTGCCCCCACCCAGGGTGTGGGGCCGGGCTCTGCCTCAGTGCTGGGACATCTGGGTGGAAACCAGAGCTCAGTGGTCACAGAGGTCACTGGAGTCCCCTGTGCGTGTGTGTCCCTGTGTCCCCCTGTGTGTGTCCCCGTGCCCCCCCACACGTCCCACCCCGTGTCCCCCTGTGTGTGTCCCTGTGTCCCCCCAGCCTGTGCGGTGCCTGTGCTGCAGCCGCCGCCTCAGCCGTCCCCTGTCCCGCAGCTACCGGCGGTTCTGCCGGCTGGACGACGTCTCGGGCCAGTACTGGTCTCGCTCGTGGCCGCCCTCGGCCAGTTCTCTGGACAACCCGGCCTTCAGCACGTCGGAGGAGCTGCTCCACCTCCACGCGTTGGACCGCGGCTGCTGCGGCTGCCGCGAGGGCTCGGCCAGCGCTGATGGCACCAAGCAGCAGCCCCCAGCTCGCCCGCCGGGCCGGCCCGGGTGAGTAGCCCTTTGCCAGCCTGTGGTCCCACCTCCGGTTTGCAGCCTGGTGGCGGGGGCGAGGCAGCGCGTCGGGGCTCTGGGGGGCACCAGGGCCAGTCCCTGCCAGCGCCCATCGCCAGCGCCCAGGGGCTCCGCCAGCGCGGGGCGCTCCCGGTGTCTGCGGCGAGAGCAGCCGGTCCCGTTGGCCGGCGCGGGGGGCTCCGGGCAGCGGGGGCGTTGGCAGCGGGGTGCCCGTCGGCAGGAAGCCGGGGGTGCGGCCGGGAGGCGCCTCGCAATCAGACCCCGGGGCGTCAGTGGAAACAGGGCCCCCGGACGGTTCCAGTTTCACGAGGGAAGGGCAGCAGAGCCGGGGCAACCCCTGGGCTCTGGGGCCGGGCGAGCGGGGCCACAAGTCCCTCGGCGGCCGCGGGCCGGGCCGGTCGGGGCAGCGAGCGCAGCACCCCGGCAGCGAACCCCCCGAGCGGGGTCCTGCTCCAGAGCCCCCCGGGCTGCTCCCTCCTCCGCCCCCTCCCTCCTCACTCCCGCCGCGTTTCCCCCGCCAGCTGCCAGCGCGGCTGGGACACAAGTTCCAGCAGCATCAACGACCCCATGGTGGACTCGGGCAAAGCCAGCGACATCTCGGTGTCCAGCTGGCCCGCGGAGCCCCTCCAGTGGACGCCCTTCCCGCTCCTGCAGCAGCTCTCCCGGCAGCGCCCGGTGAGCAGAGCCGGCCCCGGCCGGGGCCCTTCGGCCTCGGGCTGCAGGGCTGCTCCCGGCGCCGGTTCCCTCCCCAGTCTGGGGGCGCGCAGGGCCCCCCGAGCACAGAGCTGGTCTCTCCGCAGCACAAGGCCAGGCGGCCCCACTCGTACTGCGAGGGCATGGAGCTGGGCACCCTGGAGAGGAGCTGGACCGCCTGAAGCCCGGGGGGCGAGCGGGAGGCAGCGAGCTCCAGCCTTTCAAACCGGCCGCGTCTGACTTGCACCGGAGGAGCTCGGAGCAGGGGTCAAAGCTCCTGGACGGCACAAGCGGCGCAGACGCGGCGGCAGCTCCGGGACAGCGCAGGAACACGCGGCGCTGCCGTCGAGGTCGCTGCCCGGCACCCGCGGGCCAGGGGAAGGTGACGCTCTGGGCTCTGCGCTCGCAGCAGCCTCTGTGCCCACGGGGTGCCCGGTTCAGAGGGAGCCGAGAGCGAGGGGGGCGCGACCGCTGCTGCCCTGGGGGGTCACTCCTGGACACGAGGTACCGAATGGACGCGAGGCACTGACTGCCGACAGCGGAGGGGTTCAAGCATTAAAAGCTCCTTTTCCAGAACGCCCTCCTCCTCCGCGAGCGGCCTCCGGAGCACCGCGCCGGGCACAGAGCCGCGGGCGCAAGGGCGACGGGATCCCAAGGGTGCTCCCTTAGAAAAGGGAAAGGGGAGCAAAGCGGCAGCTTCTCACCCTCAGGGCTCCTCTCCCCGGGAAAGGAAACCCCAGCCCAGGCAGGGGCAGCTCAGAGCACTGGGGTCACAGCACGTTAGGGGTTGGAAGGGACCCTGAAAAGCATCCAGTCCAACCCCCCGGCACGGCAGGATCCCCCAGAACACTCCAGGCAGGTTTGAAATGGCTCCAGGGACGGAGACTCCACAACCCCCTGGGCAGCCCCTGCCAGGGCTCCGGCCCCCTCACAGGGAAGAAGGTCCTTCCCACACGGATGTGGAGCCTCCTCTGCTGCAGCCCCCTCCCGCTGCCCCTTGTGCTGGAGCAGGACAGTCCCACAGCTGGACACCCCAGGCCAAGCGGGGGCCGCCCCAGCCCGGGCGCGGACGAGAGGCGGCGGGTGCGGAGCAGCCAAAGACATGATGGTTTATTAATACCGGGAGAAACTCCATGGGGCAAACACAACCGACCTGCACGGGGCACAATCACTCACATCCTACCTGTAAACAGTTAAAAGCCACTGACTTCTTCTGCATCGTCGGACACAAACAGTTAGAATCAAGGCAATGAAATGACGGCGAGTTCTGCTCGGCTACCAGTCGCGCGGCTTCTTGCCCCCCTGTGCCCGCCTGCGCCCCGCGGCCACGCGGGCTGCTCTGCCCGCAGCTGGCACGGGGGGGGGGGGGGGGGGGGGGGGGCCGCTGCAGGAGAGGGGCTGCCAGACGTCTTCGTGGGGGAAAGCGGGCAACAGCCACGGCTCCTGGCAGCCCGGGCCACGGGCACAGGGGGGTCACCGTGCCAGGCCGCAGCTGCTCGGGGCGGCGCGACAGCAGAGAGGGGAGCCGCTCGACGGGGGTCGCGGCAGAACCGGGGGCCGGGGGTGCCCAGCGAGGCGCCAGCTCTCACGCGGGACCAGCGGGGTCCAGCTCCGGCTCCTCCCGTCACCTTCCGGCAGAGGACAAGGTCCGTGGGGGCGCCGGGGGCTCAGTGCTGCAGGGCCAGGCTCCGCCTGGGCTCGGTGGCCCCTGCCCGCGGCTGCCAGGAGGGGCTGGGGGTTTTTTTGTTCTTTTTGCAATTTTTTTTTCTGTTTTTTTCCTGGTTTTTTTGTTTCTAACTGGGGAAACTGGTTTCCTGAGAGCCAGGCTCTTGGCTTGAGGAGACAGGACTAGAAAACACAAGGACATGGCCAACACTGCTCGTGATTTCCCAGAGATAGAGACGCGTCGGCCGCCCACCGGCTCCTGGTTCTGGCCTCCAGCTTGTCCCCCGTCTCCTCCGGCCTCTTCAGGAGCTGTGAGGGGAGGGAGGAGGCAGCAGTCGGCTCCTTCTGCCCTCTTCCTGCTTCCTTGGTTTCGCTCTCTGGGGACTCGTCTCTCTTTTTCTCTCTCCTTTGATTTTCTAACTGTTTTCTAACTCTTTTGTTTTTCTTTCTATTTTTCTTTTTGTTTTCTCTCTTTTTTCATTTTTTCTTTTCTTTTTTCTTTTTATTTTCCTTCCTTTTCTATCTGTTTTCTTTCTATTTTTTCTTCCTTTTTTCTTTTTCTCTATTTTTCCTTCCTTTTTTTCTTTTTTCTTTCACTTTTTCTCTTTTTTTAACATTTTCCTTCCTGTTTTTTGTTTTTCTTCTCTTCAAAAAACACAACAAAAACCTCTTCTGTAAACAAGGGGCAGGTCCCCGCCGCAGGGCCGGGGGCTCCCCCCAACTCAACCTTGCAGAGCCTCTGGAAAGTGCAGGGCCCGCCGCCGCTCGCGGGGCCGGCTTGCGGAGTCACAGCGGTGGCCGCGGGCTCGATTCTTTAGCTTTCGGGAGCCAACGGGTGCCGCCGGGACCCACCGTGGCCCGCGGCCCCGAGCGAGGGCACCCGCTGCCCGCAGAGGAAACGACCTCCTTGAGTAAACATCGAGCGGGAGCCGCCGCCTCCCGCCGCCCCCTCCCGCCGCCTCGCGCCGCCCCGTGGGGCCGGGGGGCACCAGTCAGTGCAAAGGCCAGAAAAGGCTCCTTCTCCGGGACGGGCGGCGGCGGGGGGAGCCGACGGGACGTGAGGAGCAGCCACGAGGACCCGTCGCGCGGCCCCCCGGCAGCACGAGCGAGGTGGGCGAGCGGCGGCCCGTTCACATTAGCCGGTGGCCTGCAGGATTCAAGTAATTCCAACTGATATGTTTTGGGCTGAAAGGACGCGGAACGTGTGCAGAAAGGAACCGGTTTCCACAGGCGACCCCCTGGCTGCGGGCGGACGGTCCCGCAGCGCCGCCTCCGGGGGCCCGAGGTCGCGGCCCCGGGGCTACAGGGCCTCCCCGCCTGCGCCCAGGTGGTCGACGGACAGGAAGGCGCCCAGGGGGGACGGGCTGCTGAGGCCCCGGGTGTCGCTGCCGCTCGGGGCGCCCCACAGGCTCGTGGAGTAGCTGGGGCTCCCCCAGAGCGAGGAGCCGTGGAGGTCCCCGCCGCCGGCCCCCGCCAGCCCAGCGCCGTTCCAGTGATTCAGGTCGCTGCGGCTCGAGAACGAGTGGGAGCCCTCCAGGGGGCCCAGGCGGCTCTGGCCGGAGCCCAGCGACTGCCAGCCGGGGGACGGAGTCAGGGCCTGGCCTTGTGCAAAGAAGCGGCTGATCTCCTCCTCGCTGGCGAACTCGGCGAGAATGGTCGTGTTCCCCAGAACACACCTGCGGGGCGGCCAGGCCGGGGTCAGCGTGGGCCCCGCGTCCCCCTCCCTGTCCCGGGGCGCAGACGCCCCAGCCCCCGGGAGCCCGCGCGACGCCGGGGGGCACTTACATGTGCAGAGACTTCTGTGCCTTCACTACCTCCTCCTTCGAGCTGTACCGGACCAGGGCGCTCCCGTGCGGGAGGTTCAGGTGGAAGGTGACCAGCGGGCCGTGCTGCATGCACAGCGTGCGCAGGGTCGAGCCGTCGATCTGCGGGCGAGCGGAGGCCGCGGCTCAGAGCCGCCCGCGCGAGGCCCCGCCGCCCGCCCGCCCGCCTGCCCCCGCCCCGGCCTCACCTGAGGCGTGAGGTTCTTCAGAACGAGCCAGTTCGTTATTCTCCCTGAGCTGCTCTCTCCCCAGCTGGAACCTGAGCGGGGAAAGAGCGGAGTCGGCGCCCGGCGCGGCCGGAGCCCGAGCGCGAGGGGCCACCCCGCAGCCACCACCTCCCGCCCGACTCGACTCCTCCCGGCTTGGAGCCTGGAGAAGGCTGCTGGGGGCCAGGGATCCCATCTGCACCCACTCACCCTGCTGATGCTCTCAGGTGTTTTCAGCCTCCTCTGCTCCAGCTCACACCCGCTGTCCCTTGTCCTGTCACTGGGTGCCCCTGAGCAGAGCCTGGCTCCATCCTCCTCACACCCACCCTTCACATCTTGATCAACATCCATGGGGTCCCCCCTCAGGCTCCTTTTTCCCACCTCCGGAGCTCCAGCTCCCTCAGCCTCTCCTCAGCAGGGAGATGCTCCCCTCCCTCCATCATCCCTGTGGCTCTGCACTGGGCTCTCTCCAGCAGCTCTGTGTCCTTCTGGACCTGAGGGGTCACAACTGGACACAAGATCCCAGCTGTGGTCTCAGCAGGGCAGAGTGGAAGGGCAGGAGAACCTCTCTCCCATCTCCTTACTGCCCCCATTGTGATCCAGCCCATGGTGCCAGTGGCCTTCTGGCCACCAGGGCCCATTGCTGGCTCCTGGCCAACCTGCTGGCCACCAGGACCTCCAGGTCCCTTTCTCCTGCGCTGCTCTCCAACAGCCCTGGTCCCTGGGGCTGCCCTTGCCCAGAGGCAGACTCCCCAGGGGTGCAGGCCCAGGCCCCGTCCTCACCAGGGGTGTATCTGGCATCAGAATTCCCCCAGCCTCCGCCCAGGCGGAGGGAGTTGTCCCAGGTGGACAGCGGTGGCTTCTGGCCGGTCAGCCCCGGCGGCGGGCGGGACGGAGCAGTGATGCTCTTAGGTGGCAGAGGGACCTTCCACAGCTCGTGAGCCAGAGAGGTGTTGGTGACTGATCCAGGGGACCACGTTGATTTGGAATCACTGTTTCTGGCTACTGAAAGACACGAGAGGGCAACGCGGGTCACTGCGCTGCCGGGAGCACCAGCGGGCAAGGAGAAGCTGGGCTGAAGGCGAAGGAGCCCTGGGCAGGCAGCCTCACCTGAAGTGCTTTGTGCTGTACTGCTGAGGGGAACGTTGTAGTTGGAGGCACGAATGGATGACCAGGCACTAGTTGAAGGCAGCGTGGTGTTCAGAGATGAGGATGACCCTGCGGGGGGACATGTCAGCCGGGCCCGGGGCTCCGCAGGGGAGCACGGCCGACCAGCTGGGCCAGAGCCCTGGCAACTGGGGAGCACGGCCCAGCGCCGACTGGGGAGCACGGCCCAGCGCCGACTGGGGAGCACGGCCCAGCCCTAACTGGGGAGCACGGCCCAGCACCGACTGGGGAGCACGGCCCAGCACTGACTGGGGAGCACGGCCCAGCGCCGACTGGGGAGCACGGCCCAGCCCTAACTGGGGAGCACGGCCCAGCACCGACTGGGGAGCACGGCCCAGCCCTGACTGGGGAGCACGGCCCAGCACTAACCGGGGAGCACGGCCCAGCACTAACCGGGGAGCACGGCCCAGCACCAACCAGGGGGAGCGCCGCAGGCCCACCTACCACTGTTCCTGTCCCTGAGGTGGTCGACTTCCCGCACAGTATTGATGGAGAGATTGTTCAGGACACTGCCAGGAGTGACGTAAGGGTCAGTCTCGGGGTCGATGTTTGGGTAACCTTTCCACGGCTCGCCAGGACGGAACTCTGGGGACAGAGCAGACAGGCCCCTGGGCTCGGTCAGTTCATCCCAGCTGGCCAGGCCCAGCAGCTGCCCAGAGCTGCCCTCCTGCTGCCGGCGTTCGTTAGCCTCGTTAACCACCTTAGGAACTTCTAGTCCCGCTGCTCCCACCTCACCCGGACGGACGCTCCAACGGGAAGGCTCTCTGTGCTCTGCACAACAGAACCCTGGCCAGGTCACCCTGACAGGAGGGGAAGCCCCGTCCCTGGCACCATCCCAGGCCAGGGGGGACCCGGGGGGCTCTGCGCACCCTGCTCTGGTTGGGGGTGGCCCTGCTCAGGGAGGGGGGCGGCACTGGAGGGGTCCCCTGAGCCCAACCCCGGCCGTGGTTCTAAGAGACTGCTGCTCGGCTTGGACCTGCTGAAACCCGTCGGGCTCCCCGCTGCCCCTCGGGACCCCGGCAGAGCCCCGGCTGAGGGGCGGGAGCTGGGGGCACCCACCTGGCGGCCAGTTAACACTGCTAGAGCCATTAGGCGATTTGGCACGGGGCCAGCCGTCCCCGATCGATCCGGGAGGACTGGCTGGCGAGCTGCTGCTGTTCATGAAGTCGTACGGAACAAACGGAGACTCTTCCAGCCTAAAACCACTAGAAATAGCACCTGCGAGAGACAGGCCGGGGTCGGCACGGCGGCAGGCGCCGAGCGAGCCGGCAGGTCACCGGCGCCCGCGCAGAGCTCTGCCGCGACGCAGCGCGTGACTGGAAGGGCCCGGGCGCCGTGCGAGGGTCGAAGGCTGGGGGGGAACACGCGGCAACAGCCCCGCTCCGTGAAAACCAGCCCAGCGACGGTCCGTCCGTCCTCCCCGCGCCCAGAACTCCAACGTGGGCTCCTGGCACCAAACCCTCCGAGCCCAAACGTGACGCGCGACCAGCTGGGTGCCCGCAGAGTCACCCCTGGGGCCAGCAGGGTGGGGGGCAGGGCTAGAGACTCCCAAGAACGACAAACCCATGAAGCGTTTGCACCTCGACGCGGGGCGGGCCGGTGGCAACGGCGGCGCTCGAAGGCAGGCTCAGTCGCCCCGGGCGTCAGCCCCAGCACGATGGCCGCCGCGCGCACCTACCATGTTTGCTGGAGTTCTGGTCTAACGAGGTGTTCGCAGAAATGCTGTCGACTGTGGTCCACTTCCTCAGGCGAGACTGCGGCTCTTTAATACTGCTCATGTCCACGTTTACATTCAAGTTTGAGTTCAGTCCTGCAAACACGCGCGGCTCGTCAGCCGGGCCCCGGCCCGAGCGCGGCTCCGTGGCGGCACCGCTGCGGGGAGCACGAGGTGACGCCGAGCGCCCGCGTCCTCCGCCGGCGGCTCATGCAGAGGTACCGGGCGAAGGCACAGCCGCGGCGCTTCCAAGCGCAGAGCGGTGCCAGCGCCGAGCTCGTGGCACCGAGCTCACGGCACCGAACGCAGCAGCCCTTCCTCGGCGCGAGGGGTGTCTGCACTCGCCCCTGCTCAGCAAACCCGGCCCTCCAGAAGGCAGGCAGGGCCCCCTGCTCTCACTGCAGCGCCTCGAGACACCGCCACCGGAGCGTGGAGAGGCACCACGTCCCCGGGCCGCTTCCCGCAGGGCAGCTCGGCAAGTTGGGCTCCCGTGGCTCGGTGCTCCCGGGGGCTGCTGCCAACACCCCCCTGCACCCGGCTCCTGGCTAAGGGGCTAAGGGGCGAGGAGGTCCAGCGAGCCCCACTCCTCCCCTTCTGGTTTGTCTGTGGCTGCGCCACCCCAGAGGGCTCCCTGAGGGCTGTCAGGCACCCCGTGCCGGAGCCGCAGCAGAAGGGAGCCCAGCGCGGGCAGGGGGTGCCCTCCCAGCTAAGCGCCCTGTCCTGGGGCGGCAGCGGCGCTCAGACCCCGAGGCCGGTCAGCAGCAGCAGCTCGCAAGCAGCAGCGCGGACTCAAGTGGCCACAAGCGGGGTTCGTGTGCCACATGCTCCGCAGCAGCACGGCCAGCACCGACCCCCGGGCTCTGTCACAGCCCGCCCGCAAGCACGGGGATCTCAGCCGCCGGCTCTGCCGCAGCTCCCTTCAGAGGGCACGGAGGACGCAGAGGACATCGGCGCGGCGGAAAGAACCCACCGGAGTCAGGCAGGGGAAAGGCAAACTGAAGAGGAGGGGAAAGTGGGGATAAGGAAGGAGGGCTGAAGGCTCTGGAGCCTTCAAGTGTAAGAGAGTGTGACGAAGGGCCCTAGGGTGAGGAGAAAGTACACGAGCCTGGGATTTCTGAGGGAGGAACCGGGCAGCGGCCTGCAGGTGTCGGGAGAAAGGAAACAGGAGATGCTCCTGTTCACAAAGGCGCCTGCCCTGGGCCAGCAGCCAGCCTCAGGGGGCCAGCTCTGAGCTCTCTCGCCTGGGCAAACCTGCTGATGGGGAGAGCAGCCTGGGCAGCCCTCCCTGCCTGGGCAGCCCTGCCCGGGGGTCAGCTCCGGGGGTCACCGCTGCAGAAGGACTCTGCACCATCGCCGGGACCCAGCGCATACAGACAGAAACAGCAGGGGACAGGCAGAGCCTCTGGGAAGGCCGAGGCGTCCGCGCCGGGACACAGACGGTCCCTCCCGAGGACGAGGGCGCTCGTGGGGAGAGCGCTCGGCGCACCCGCCGCCTGGACCAGCCCCACGAGGTGTGCGCTAGCCGGCCGCGCTGAGGACGCAGAACGCACCTATAGGGAAGCTGCTGAAGGCGCTGACGGGCGACGGCCCCTTCTGCAGCTCAGGAGACGTGTGGGGCATGACGTTCTCAAGGAAAGACTTCACGGCGGGCTGATGGAGCGACTGCTGCTGAGGGGGCGGCGCCTGCGGCTTCATGGCCAGGCTCGGGGCCGGCGGCATCATCTGCTGCTGCACGCCGAGGGGGCGGCCCTTCGCAAGACAGAGCGGTGACGCTGCGAGCGGGCCGGGCCGCGGGCCCCTCCGAGGAAGGGCACGTGGCCACCAGGACCTACTGCACAACCCCGGCACTGCACAACCCCGGCACGGCCCGGCACCCCGGCTTCCAGCCAAGCCTCCCGCCCAGCGCCCGCTCCCACCCGCGCTCCCACAGCCCGCGGCTCAGGGTGACAGCCAGGCCCACAGGACAGTGGAAGGGCAGGGGGAAGGCGGTTCTGTACCTGCTGCTCCTGCTGCTGGCGGCCGCCAGACGGCACGCTGCGAGCCGGCGCCTTTTGCTGCTGGGCCAGCAGCCGCTAGGAGACAGGGTTTTGGGGGGTTACGAGCAGGTCGCGGCGGAGCCCAGACTCTGCTTAGGCTTTCAACGAGAATCCGGGGTGGCCGGCTTGCATGGCTTACCTGTAACTGGGAGATCTGGGAAAGCTGGTTTAACTGGGACAGTTGATTCAACATGGCTACCTGTTGTGGGCCAAAGAGTGGGCTCAGGCCACCGCTGTTTGGTGCATACTTCAGTAATGATACTGGAACCTGCAACGGGACCAGGGGGTCAGTCAGGACACTGGGACCTGCCAAGGGGAGCAGGGGGTCAGTCAGGACACTGGGACCTGCCAAGGGAAGAATCTCTTCCTCATGGCCAGTCTGACCCTCCCCTGGTGGAGCTGGAAGCCCTTCCCTCTGCTTCTGTCACTAACTGCTTGTGAGAGGAGACCAGCTCCCACCTCTCCACAGCCTCCTTTGAAACTGCGGTAGGGAGCGATGAGGTCTCCTCTCAGCCTCCTCTTCCTCAGATTATTCGTCCCGGAGAGAGTGGTCAGGCCCTGGGCTGGGCTGCCCAGGGTGGGGGGTGAGTGGTCACCCCTGGACGTGTTTAGAGACCGTTTGGATGAGGTGCTGGGGGAGCTGGTTTAGGGGTGACCCTGTGAGGCAGGGCAGACGGCTGGACTCGATGAGCCCAGGGTGTTTCCAGTCAGAGTGATTCTGTGACAGTGGGGCCCTGGTTGCCCCGTCACCGCTGGCCAACGAGCTGTCAAGGACTTTGAGGACCAACGCCAGCACCAGCAGTAACCACCCCCCGACTTCCCGCAGCAGCGCTTGGCCAGCTGACGCCCAGCAGCCCTGGAGACCGCTTACCTGAGGGGACAGTAATGGAGGAGGCACTTGAGCACGTGGGTTAGGCTGAGATGAGTTAAGAGGTTGTGCTGGAGGCTGCTGCATGCTCCGGGGCTGTGCTGCTAGGTTGCCAACACCAAACACGCTGGGGTTGCCGTTCTGCGGGCAGGACGGGCGTCAGCGGCGGCAGCCCCCTCCTCCCCGCCGCCCGCCCCCAGCCCCAGCGCGGGCTGCTCACCTGTCTGACAGAATTCAAGTTTTGCATGCCCAGCCCCGCGAGGGAGCCCAGGGCTTGGCTAGGTAGTGCACTGCTGGAAGGGGGAAGCTTCAGGCTGTGCCCGGACACAAACTGCATGTTGGGGGGCTCGTCTGCTACGACGCCGTCCTGCTCGGGCGCGCACACCCGGCCAGCGGGCACGCACGAGGGAGGGCCCGTTGCCAGGAGCAGAGCGGGAGAGCCGCGGGACAGTCCAGCACCAGCGAGGAGACAGGCAGAAGACAAGAGAGACCTCGTTAGTCGTTCGCCCGGCCGAGGGCCGCAGGGAGCGCTCGGCAACCGTCGGCAGGGGCCAAGAGCCTGCCCTGCGCCGGAGACGAGCGCGAGAGCCCCCGTCCTCCTCCCCGCTCAGCGCAGAGCTCACGGCCGAGCGCTCGGAGCCAGGGCCGCGCAGGGCGCCCGCCGGCCAGCCCCCACTGACCTTCTCGAAGTAAGGACCGCGCTCCATGGAAGACTCTTTGGAAATCTGAGGACGAGAACCAGGGCCCTTCCCGACCACGCGGTTGTAGTCTCCCACACCGAGGCCGTGCTTGTCCAGCTCCAGCCGCTTGTCTTGCAGTAACCCTGCGGACAGGCAGCGTGGGCTGGCCGCGGCGCCGGAGGGCTGTCTGGCTTCCCTGGGGAGCCGAGCGAGGCCGGCCGGCCAGCGCTGCGAAAGCCCCAGTGCACAGAGCCACCTGTTTACACGACAGGTTACGAACCCAAAGGGAGACCCCCCCCATCTGGCTGGAAGAGAGAGAGCCTCTGCCATCGGAACCGTAAGGGCAGAGCCACCCGGGGCCAACAGGCACCGAGCAAGGACTGCGGCGGGCTCCTCGCAGCCCTGTTACTTCCGGAGGAGTCACAACCGCCCCAGGGTTCCAGCACAGACACATCTGCCCAGCGCGCTTGGCTCTCAGCACGGAGCCCGTGTTCTGGGGGGTGACCCCCTGGGAGGGAGGGCCAGCGCTGGGCCCTTGCTGCTGGTGCTGTGCGAGGGGAGCCGGGTGGCCTTCACATCTTGATCAACATCCATGGGGTCACCCCTCAGGCTCCTTTTTCCCAGCTCCAGAGCCCCAGCTCCCTCAGCCTCTCCTCAGCAGGGAGATGCTCCCCTCCCTCCACCATCCCAGTGGCTCTGCGCTGGGCTCTCTCCAGCAGCTCTGGGTCCTTCTGGAGCTGAGGGGCCACAACTGGACACCAGATTCCAGATGGAAGGGCAGGAGAACCTCTCTCCATCTCCCAACCACCCCCTTTCTGACCCAGCCCAGGCCATGACCTGGCAAGTGACTGGTGAGCAAAGCAAGGAACCCCAGGCAGGTTCTCACCTCCAGACAAGTCCATCTTATTGCTCTGCATGGTTTCTTCTGGTGATTCTCTCTGAAGGACAAAAGGAGCCACGACTGTTCCCATGTGTCATGAAGCTCACCCGAGGAGGCTCCCCACCCTCCCGCAAGGCAAGGCTGCCCCAACAGCCAGCACCAGGGCAACCATGGCTCTCCGGGAGCCTCTCCTCCCCGCGGCTGCTCCCCCGGGGAACACGGGGCTCCTCACCCCAAGGCAGCGCTAACTGACGCATCAGGCACCGGATGGGTGCCTGGGCCACCGACACAGGGCTCTGCTTGCCGTGAGGGCGCAGAGACAAGGGCTGGGCCATGGAGGGGAGACGAGCGGGAGGCGGCAGCGAAAGGCGCTGCGGGAATGACCCCGGGGCCAGGGAGGGCTCCCGGCGCTCACCACAGCCGGCGCGGAGCAGACACTCACCGAGAAGCTGAGATTTGTGAATTGCTTGATGAAGGGGTTGATCCAGGCTTCCTCTTGCTTACTCCCACCTTTCATGATTCCCTTGAAGGCAGAAAGGAGCGGCTGTGACGTTCCGGGCTGCCCGCCGCCCACACGCCGCCGCCGAAGGCTCCGACGCGGCTGCGGAGCCGACCGCGGCGCACAAACCCCGGCTCGGTACCTTTGGGGGCATCTTCTTCATGTACGGTGGCCAGTTCAAGGACGGGGTGGCTTCTTGCGAAGAACTGCTGTTCCACATCCCGATCTCGACATCCTCCTCCTCCTCCCAGCTGGTCTGACGGCTGCCGGTCAGCGGCACGTCGTCTCCGCACCAGCTGTCTTGCATAGATTTCGGCCCTGGCGGGAGAGAAGCGCGGCCCGGGGTCACCTCGGTGCCCCCCAACGCTGGCTGCAGGGCGGAGAGGCCCTCAGGAGGCTGCAGAGGAGGCGCCCCCGAGCCCAAGCACCCCGCCGTCCCCAGAGGGGCTCACCAGGTTTATTTGAAGCCTGCTGGCCCAGAGAAGCGCTTCCCCAGCCAGAGGCGGCTGCCGCGTCGCCGACGGGCTCTCCCCAGCTGGTGCCGGTGTCCATGGGTTTCCCCCACGCCGCAGTTCCGTTGTCGACAGTAGTGGCTGGAGCAGAAGGCTCTCCCCAACCTGTTCAGGGCAGGACGAGTCACTGGCCCGAGGCTCCCATGAGAGCCGTCGACAGCCACGGCACGCAGTCGCCTCGCCCAGCCCCATGCGCCCCGTGGAGCGCGGCTAGCACCCACGGCCCTCAGCGCTTTCTGCGGCCGGGGAGGTGGCCCGTTACAAGCAGCTTCAGAAGCACAGGCAGGGGTGGCAACAGAAAGGGCTGAGGTCCAGACACCTCATGCCCAGGCCAGACTGAAGTTACTCCCCTGCGGCTCATCTGCAGCGATGGCCAGTGCACGGTGAGGCCAGCCAGCCGGATCCTGAGCCCAGGTGAACCAGCCCCCTCACCGTGCCTCGAGGCAGCTCCCTGCCTGCTCGGGGCAGGCTCCTGGGCAGCAGCAAGTTCTGACTGTGTGAGGGTTACACGAGAAAAGCCAGCCCCTGCTCCCCTGAAGCTGTTTCTGTGCCCTGCAGCCCAGGGCGCCCGCAGAGCGGCCCAGTCCTGGCCACTGCGGCTGCTGGGCCCGAGCAGCTCTCCCAGGCCGGGCAGGAACAGCCCCGGTGAGCACTGCCGCCGCTTCCACGCGTGAACGTGACCCCTCTCCCCGACTCGGACACCCCCAGAGGCCGCGCATGGCCGCCTTACCGGAGCCCGGGCCGCTCTCCTTGCTGGCCACGGCACTTGAAGACAGGAGCTGCTGGTGCACCTGCGCTTGCTGGTCTGAGCCGCCGCCGCCGCCTGGGACGTTCTTGTTCCACATGTTCACGTGTTTGTAGTTGTACTTGCTCGGGTCCCCCCAGGCGGAGGTTCCGTCATCGATCTCCATCTTCCGTCGTATCGACTCCGGGGACGGCTCCTCCCAGCCCGTGGGCTCTTCCTCCTTGGCCGGGGCCGGCATCGGCCCGCCCAGCCAGCCAGAGCCCGGGGGCTTGCTCGTGGCAGACGGGGCCCCCCAAGAGCCAACATCTTGCTTGTTCCACTCTGCGGAGCTGATCGGCTTCGACGGGTCCCCCCAGACTTGAGGCTGATTGGACTTCGGAGGGTCTCCCCAGCCCTGGCCGTGATTCGGCTTCGCAGGCTCGTCCCACCCCAGGGAGCTCCCGGCGCTGGCGCTGCCGCCTCCCCAGGCAGCGGCGCTCGACTTGGCCGGCTCGCCCCAGCCCGGCACTGATCTGTCGCTGTCGCTGCCTCCCGAGCTGGACTTCTTGGCCTCGCCCCAGTGGTTGCCTCTGGAGCTGTCGCCCCAGCCGTCGCCGGCAGACACCGCCCAGCCCTGGCCGGCCTTCTGCCCGTCCGCCCAGCCCTGCTTGACCTTCTGCGCGTCGCCCCAGGACGGCTTCTCCTCCTTGCCGCTTCCCCACGACTGATTGCTCTTGGCCATTACCGTAGCAGCAGAATCCTCTTCCCACCCCCCCTGGCCGTTCGACCCCTTGGAGTCCCCCCACCTCGCAGCAGACTTTGGATCCCCCCACCCCGACACAGATGAGGTATCGTTGCTGTTGGCGCCAGGTCTGTCCGCACACGCCCCTGAGCCGGAAGCCTGCGCCACGGAGCCTCCCCAGGCCTCCGTGCCGTTGTCAGCCTTCCGCTCGCCCCGCGGGGACGAGTCGGTGTCCCAGGCAGTGTTCTGCTTGATTGGAGTCTGTCCCCAGCCGGAGTTGGAGAGGACGCGCGGGTCTAGGTCAGTCCTGTTCACAAGGCTTTGGAGCAGCGCGTGCTGGTCGACCTTCCTTCGCTCGCGGCTCTGCCCCT
>VXBP01001802.1:0-22284 GCA_013400115.1 Rhinopomastus cyanomelas | reverse complement strand
CCTCGCGGCTCTGCCCCTCGCCGGCCGCCCTGTCCTCGTGGCAGCCGGCGCCCTCCGAGCTGCCCTCGCTGTCCGCCGCGCCCGCCTTGGCCCACGCGCCACCCTGCTCGAGTGGCTGGGGGGCCGCAGAAGCCTGGCCGGCCGGGTTGTCCGCGTCGGCAGGCTTCCAACCGTTGGCGAACTTCCTGCCAGCCGCCGCGCTCCCGCCGTCGGAGGAGCGCTGGCCGCCGGGCAGCTTGCCCCACTCNGCCGCTCGCCCACGGCGCGCTCTGGGAGGTGGCCACGCCGGCCTCCCACGTCCCTCCGCCTTTGCTCGCGCCGGCCGTAAGGCCGGTGCCGCCGGGCCCGCCGCCGCCCGGCTGCAGGAGGGTTGCATTCACAGTGTCACCATTGGCCTGGCTGCTCGGGCCCGAGCACTTGTCTCCGGGGTAGGCAGGGCCGTAGCCCCACGAAGTACCGTACGAGCCGCCGGCCTTGGCCTCCCCGTTGCTGAGATGAGCCGCGGAAGCGCCGTTGGCGAGCGGAGAGGCCTGGGCCTGGGAGGGGTTCATTGTGCTCACGCGCCAGGCCCCGTGCCCGGCGCCGCCCGGCAGTTCGCTCATCTGCACCGCGCTGGCAGCGTTTGGTAAACTAGAGGTCACGAAGTTCGTAGTGTTATTTGGTCCATTCATCTCAGTGTTAAGGTTTTGAGGTTGCCCGCTGAACGAAACCTTCCGTGCGCCGCTCGCTTCGGAGTCGCAGCCTTCCTGGAGGCTCCCCCAGGAGCCGTGGGCCGAGCCGCCCGCCTTGGAGCCGGCGCTCTGAGCGAGGGCGCCGCACTGGGCGCTCGTGCCGGGGCCGGCGCTCCCTCCGGGCCCTTTCAGGGCGTGGCCGTTGCTCTCCGCCGCAGGCCAGGCACCGTGGTTGCCGTTCGAATTCAAAGTGCTCGGATTGACCCCTCCATTTGATGGGGAGCTCATGGTGCCCCAAGCATTCATCCTGCTGCTGCTACTTTCAGGTTTGCTGTCAGGAGCGTCCGCAGGGACCGCACATGTGCTTAGGAGGGCTCCGTGGGGCAGCCCCCACGGCCCGGCGAGACTTCCGTTGCCCACGTTATTGCTGTTGCCGCCGACCACGAACTTGCTCTGAGCGGCGTGCCCGACGCCGTTGCGCAGGCCGTCGCCGTCCCCAGCCGCGCTCCCCGAGGCCATGATGACGAGGTTCCTCTCGGAGCCAGAGCTGGAGGCCGAGTCAGTGTCCATACATTCCGGGGTCAGCTCCGGGTCACTGCCGCCGATCGAGGGCCATGCTTCTCTGTCGGAGCCGTCTACGATGACTTTATCCCAGTTTGTGCCGGAGTCGCTAGCTGAAGAGACTGGTCCCCAGTGAGGGTTCTCATAGTGGGATCCCAGACCGCTGTGGTTCAGATCTGAAGGGGAGAAGGAAAGGCCGAGAGCTCGTTACAAAGCCCGCACCCGCGCCGCCGCTGCGCCGAGAGGAGCCGCGCAGTCAAGCGCAAAGGCCCCGGGGCAACACCAGGGAAAGCTCCCTCCCAGCCCTGCCGCAGCCCGGCCCGGAGCCCGCGGGGAGCCGCATGCGAAGCCGCACTCTCACGGAAGCACGCGGCAGCGCTCCTAACGGCTCGGTCCTGCCCTCCAGAGAGGGGATTTTGGAGCAGCCCCGCAGCCCCACGCTCAGAGCCCTTCTCCAGCCACGCACGGGGAACTGCAGCGCTGGGGGGAACCACAGGCACACACCGGAGCGGCCTCAGGAAGCCGAGCGCTGCCGAGCCGGCAGCGGCCAGAGCAAGGGCCGCCAGCAGCGCCAGCTGGAAGTCACTGGCTTCCTCTCACACAGCAACAACCCGACACGAGCCCCCGAGCCCGCTCCCGGGTTCTGCCGCGCAGGCACAGACGGAGCGCCGTGGCCGAGCCCACCCGCCTCTCCACCACTTCGGCGAGAGCCGGGGCTGCCTCTCTCCAGGAAGGAGCCTGGGCACAGTCCCGACACCTGTCCCGACTCGCTGAGCCGCAGACAAACACACGGACCTCGGAGCACCTGCCACAGAACCAGGGCCACCAACCCGGCTCTCGAGTGCCCAGCGCTTCAGCACGGGGCCCCCCGCAGCTGCCGAATCGAACCGCAGCCAGAGACCCACTGGACGGCGGAGCTGCCCGGGCGTGGAGCCCCTGCAGCAGCTCTGAAGCGGCAGCCGCCCGCGAGCACGGTGGCCACGGAGGTTCTCTGCCCGGGGACGCGCCTGCTGCCCGTCTGCAGCAGCCAGCGCCGACCCTTCCTGGCACTGGCCGCTCTTCTTTGCCCATATCTGGGCACGTGGCTACTTTGGAATCACAGGACAGCTTTGGTGGGGGAGAGCTTCAGGATCATCAGGTCCAAGCCTTCCCAGCCCTATCAGCACCACTACAGCCTGTCCCCCAGAGCAGCCTCCACCCTTGCCTTCCACACCTCCAGGGACAGGGACTCAACCCCCTCCTGGCAGCTGTTCCAGTGCCTGACAGCTCTTTCAGCAAAGACATTCCCCGACATCCACCCTGGGCCTGCCCTGGTGCAGCTGAGGGCCATCTCCCCTCGTCCTATCCCTGGCCACGAGGGAGAACAGACCGACCCCTGCCTCTCGACAACCTCCCTGCAAGTAGCTGCAGAGAGCAATAAGGTCTCCCCTCAGTCCAGGCCAACAGCCCCAATCCCTCAGCCGTTCCTCGCGCGACACCTGGGCCAAATCCTTACTGCCTTGGTAGCCACCTCTGTCCCCTCCCCAGCCTTTCGATGGCCCTCTTGTAGCGATGGCCACGGGACTCCAGGTGTGGCCTCACCAGAGCTGACCTGCAAGGCCCTTGTGCTCCCAAGAGCCGCAGGTTAATCGTGAGGTGTGAAGGAAACCGCGGGGGCCCCGCTGTGCTCCCAGGGCCGCCAGCTCTGCAGAGCCACCCAACCCTCCCTCCTGCTCAGCTGCCCCTTCTCTACCAGTCTGCCACCTGCTCAGAGGTTACAACGCGCTCCTCCAGCAGCCTGAGCTTGGCCGGCTCCCTCCGGGCTGGGGAGCAAGGTGCCGGCCCTGCAGCGTGAAGAGGAGGAAGAGCCACGGCAAGCAGCCGTGCTGCAGGAGCCGCAGCGGCCCTCCGCAGCCCGGGCAGAGCAGCCAGCAGCTGAGCGCGGCGCAGGACCTGCCCAGCCACGTGCACCTGGAGGAGCCCCGCTGCGCCTGAGCCACTTCACACCTGAGAGGGCTACTTCAGACACCCGAGCACTGCCAGAGAGCCCAGGGCATCAAAACCTGCCCTAAGGCACCGAACCCCCACTGGGATCCCGTCGCCAGCAGGACGCTGGTGCGGAGCAGCGGGGAGGACCCGGGCAGCAGACAGCCCGACCGCAGCAGCGTGTCCAGAGAGCCAGGCCAGGGCTGCCAGCCAGCGCAGGAGGGCAAGCAAAGCCTCGTTTGCGCAGCCACAGGAGAGGTGCAAAGGGACCTTGTGCTTGTGAGAGCTCCGCTGCCCGGGCAGTGTGTAGCCAGCCCGACACAAGCAGGGTGCACAGAGTGACACCCCAGTCACCAGGGTCCGATCCAGTTACACACAAACCACCTTGACCAGGAGGCTTCCTCCTGGCCTGGAATGGGTCAGTGGTTTCTACCAGGAGCCACTGGTGCTGGATCAGAAGTGGAGTGGTCAGCAGATGGAGACAGGTTCACCTCCTCTGCTCTGCCCTGGGGAGACCACAGCTGGGATCTTGTGTCCAGTTGTGACCCCTCAGCTCCAGAAGGACACAGAACTGCTGGAGAGAGCCCAGGGCAGAGCCACAGGGGTGATGGAGGGAGGGGAGCATCTCCCTGCTGAGGAGAGGTTGAGGGAGCTGGGGCTCTGGAGCTGGGAAAAAGGAGCCTGAGGGGTGACCCCATGGATGTTGATCAAGATGTGAAGGGTGGGTGTGAGGAGGATGGAGCCAGGCTCTGCTCAGGGGCACCCAGTGACGGGACAAGGGGCAGCGGGCGTGAGCTGGAGCAGAGGAGGTTCCACATCAGTGTGAGAAGGACCTTGTTGGCAGTGAGGGTGCCAGAGCCCTGGCAGGGGCTGCCCAGGGGGGCTGTGGAGTCTCCTTCTCTGGAGCTGTTTCAAACTCTCCTGGGCTGTTCCTGCTTGACAGGCTCTGGGGGATCCTGCTGTGGCAGGGGGATGGGACTGGATGATCTTCGGAGGTCCCTTGTCCTATCACTGGGTGCCCCTGAGCTAACCCTTGGCACTGGACTGAGCACCAGCAGCACCACATTCAACGCCACGGAAGAGAGTGGGGGGTGAGCACCAGCCCATCTTCAAGGCCAAGGATGCAACGCGCCGCGTTCTCCTAAGCAGGGAGCCCGGCACCGGGACACAGCCAGAGCCAGCCTGTCCCAACCACCCTGCAGCGCTCCCGGAGCTGCCCCAGGGCATTTCACAGGGCGCGTCCCCGGCCCCTCGGGCTGGCTCCAAGGGGTCCCACGTCAGGCGCGATGGGGCGCGGAACGGCACAGCGACAGCGCGCTCGCTCGCGCACTCACACAGCTGCTCGTCAGCCACAGCCCAGGGACCGCGGCGGCCAGAGCCCGTCCGAGCCCGCGGCGTGCAGGCAGCGAGCGCAGGCAGGCAGCGCAGACCCGGCAGCGCGGCGCAGCTAACCTGACTGGTTAGGGGAGTGGCTCACCGAGTCCCGAATGGGAGGCATGCCTACAAAAGAACAAAAGCGAGAGAATTACTGAGCGTCGCCGCGCCAACCCCCAGAGCAGCCCCGAGCCCCTCACCGACACCCCTCGGCAGGAAAGGCCCCTCTGAGGGCCATCTGTGGCCCCGCCGACCGCGAGCTGCCTGGCCCGGAGCAGCCCTGCGCAGGGAGCACAGGGGCCGGCGTACCGCCAGCGCTCTGGTTTTGTACCTTTAGCATTTGACCTGCTGCCCTAGCGTGTCGGCCTCAGAAGCCCGATTTGGGTGGAAAGGAGGGAGAACTGCCAGTGGCCCAGACCAGACTGGGCTCCCGTTTGTCTTCCCCCGCCCAGAATCTCAGAGGTCAGCCGGCGCCCCAAGGACCTCCCTTCCATGGGAAGTTTGCGCACGGGGCGAAGACTCTGTCAGGCCAACAGCTGAACTGGGGATGAGAAGGGCTGATGAGGAGCTGCTGAGCTCCACGTCCCAGAAGAGCCGCCGGGGCACAAGACAGGGTCTGTACCACAAGTGCTACGGGCACGAGCCTCACTCACAAGCCTTTATTCAGCCATCTGCCACATGGCCTAGAACCAGCAGGAAAACAGCTCAGCCCACAGCACAGCCCTTCTGAAGCTTCCAGACACCACGGGCTCCTCTTCACACAAGAGGAGGACTGACCAGTCCACGCAGAACACAAGAGACCTGGGAGGTGTTTTACCACCGATCTAACCGAAGAGCCCTCCAACGCTGAAGACCTGAAACCTTCCAGTGGCCAGGGCCATGCAGGCAGGCTCCAAATCCAGCAGCACCTGCGCTCCCTCCTGGCTTTCACCAGGCACCTAGAAACCAGTCCTAACCACAGCGGAACTGGGGCGAGACCCCACCCGGGGTCTGCCAGGGAGCGGCAGTGAGAGCCGTGCCTTCAGGCTGCAGCTCCTCCTTCCCCCTAAAGCACGGGCTGCCCCAACTCTCCCTTGAAGGCTGCTCTAAAACACAGGGCTGGGTGAAGCCAAACAGCCCGGACGCGGCTGCTCCTCCCACGCCGTGGGACCCACAGCGTCAGCGCTGCTGTCGGAGGCTGCAGGAGGACCCGGGGCAGGGCGGCCGTGAGACCGAGGCGGGCGAGCGCCAGCAGCTTCTGCTTGCACACGCGGAGCTGTCAGGGTCATGGAATCACCAGGGATCAGAAGGGACCGCGGAAGATCATCCAGTCCTACCCCCTGCCACAGCAGCACCAGCCACCAAGTCACCCCCACACCCTGCTGGACCGTGGCCACCTCCCTGCTACCTCACAGGCCCTCTGTGAGGATTCTGACACCACAGCAGACACCCAGCACTGGTGAACCTTCCCCTTCACATCCCCTCATCCACACTTCTCCCACAACAGGGCAGAAATCCGAACCAGACGAGGCTCCTGGCCGCAGCAGAGGAGAGGAGACCCCGGCCACCAAACCCCTCTCGTTCTGAGGAGCTAACAGAGAGCTGGCAAGAGCTTCGGGCAGGGCAGACACCTCCTGGAGCTGGACAGCGATGTGGCCAACCCCGCTGTCGCCTCGAGGCCCTCGGGACTCTTCCCACCAGCTGATGTGCAGCCCGGCAGTCAAATCGAGGTGCTGGGCAAACTGCAGAGCTCCTCCTCCCAGCGAGGCCGCTGCCCCACGCTCAGGACAGCACCACGGCACCGCACAGGGACACATTCCCACCCCCCAGCCCAAACCAGCACAAAACTGGGAGGAACGCAGAGATAAATGGGAACCCAGCTCCTGAAACACCGGCTAGCGCTCAGGGAAGTGGGAGTGAAGGGCAGGAGATTCCAGAAGTCCTCTGGATACAACCACAGAATCATTCAGCTTGGAAAAGACCTTCAGGATGATCAAGCTGAACCACTGCTCAGGCTGTGTCAAAGCAACAGGTTGTATAAAGAGCACTGCTCCCTGAACGAGCAGCATCTGGTCCCCCGGTGCTACCGCACTGCCTCACCAGGAGAGCACCCCCGGCACGCCACTGGGGAGGCTGCACCCTGAGCACTGGGCCCAGTTCTGGGCACCTCAGGACAAGGGGGACAGCGAGGGGCTGGAGCGAGGGCAGAGGAGGGCACCGGAGCTGGGGAAGGGCCTGCAGAATCCGTCTGATGGGGAGAGATGGAGAGAGTTGGGGCTGTTTAGTTTGAGGAAGAGGAGGCTGAGGGGAGACCTCATCGCTCTCTACAGCTACCTGCAGAGATGCTGGTGCTGGGCTCTTCTCACAGGTCATCAGTGACAGAAGCAGAGGGAAGGGCTTCCAGCTCCAACAGGGAGGGTCAGACTGGCCATCAGGAAGAGACTCTTCCTGGAGAGGGTGGTCAGGCCCTGGGCTGGGCTGCCCAGCGTGGGGGCTGAGTCCCCATCCCTGGTTGTGTTTAGAAATCGCTCAGATGTGGTGCTGGGGGTCTGGTTTAGGGGTGACCTTGTGGAGCAGGGTTGATGATCCCAGGGGTCCTTTCCAACCTGAATCGCTCTTTGGCTCTGGGTGAGACGTGCTGGCGAAACGCAGCACAACCTGTGAAGCACCAAGCACCTGACAGCTGGTCAAAGCTGACCCCCGGGGGGCAGGAGCACCCAGCAGGTAAAACCAGGACGTGAACTACTGGCCAACGACTTCCCGCAAGGGCCAGGAGCTCCGCCAGCGCGTGAGGGAGGTCTGCTGGCACGTTAGGAAATCGGGCTGGAAAGGGGCTCAGGTGCTGCCAGTGCTTTGGCTGTGGTCACACCGGCTGAGCCCCTGCCCCGGGCAGCCCTGGCTGCAGACACGAGCCGCCGGCACGCCCCGAGCTCCAGCGGGAGCTCAGCCACGCGGCCGACACCACCCCAGGCTCCGACGCAGGACAACCACCTCCCCATGCTCCAGCTGCCGCCTCGCGCACCGGGACTTCAGTCCAGGCGACTGAGCTGCTTCCAGGGAAAGGCAGGCGGCTCCCCCTCACCTGGCTGGTTTTTGCTGCTGCTGGGCACCTCCCCGTTGGTCACTGGCTGCTTGTTGGTGGCGGTGCTGCCTCCCGACTGGCCGTTCAGGGCTTTAGGAGCAGATCCCAGGTTTGCAGCTAGAACTGGTAACTGCTGCCCTCGCTTCAGAAGCTGCTTCTGTTCCTGGTGTCGAAACCGCGGTGGGACTTCGCGAGGCGGGTATCGGGGCAAGGTCTGCTGCTGCTGACTGCTGGCTGCGGCCCGCTTGGCATTATTGGTAGTGCTGGTTGCTGCGGAAGTGCCGTTCGGGGTGACGGGCTGGGGCTGGCTCGCGCTTGTCTTGGCTTGTTCTGGCACTGCCCCCACCCCAGGGAGAGAAAAGGTGGACACGGTTACGCACGAGGACAGCAGCACGGGGCACTCCAGAGTAAGCCGAGAGCACGTGCCACTGCAGAGGAGCACTACGGTCCTGCCCCGGGGTGGGCTGGCCACCGAGCGCTGCCGCTCTGCCGGCCCAGCACCCACAGGGAGCTACGTGAGCACCCACACAGGAGCCAGCGGCCCAGGCAGCCCCTCGCAGGGCCCAGGCAGCCCCTTGTGGGTTGGGCTGGACGGTGCCTGCACCAGTAAAATGCCAAAGGTGCAACTGCATCCTCCCAGCCCCAACTGTGGGGCCGCCTCTGGGCCAGAGCAGGGACAGCCCAGATGCTGAACAAAGGGAAGAGAACCCCCAAGCTCAGCACCTCCACCCCGACCCACCCAAAAGCAAAGCTGCCGAGCACGGGGCGTTCAGGCAACTGCTTAGTAAAGCAGGTCCCACGGGCAGGAAGGGACAGCGGGAGCTGCTGGGGTGCTAACTGGTTTGCTCCGCTCTGCCGCTGGTGCCCTAACTGGTGACACCCGAAAGCGCTGCTCGTGTCCCTGGGGGAGCCTCCCACAGCGCGAGTTCGCATTCAGCGTGGGGCTCCCTGAGGTACCTCGGGGCTCGCTCACGGCGCCCCTGCTCAGCGCTGACGGTGCCATCTCTGCGCAACCCTTCACAAAGCACAGCTGGCCCCCTGAGAGCCACTGAGGGGAACCGGTTGGACCCCTGCGGCATCCCTGCAGCCAGCAGCGAGGGCACAGCTCCTCCCGCGGCCAGCGGCTCGGGGCTCCTCCCAGCCGGGGCTCACTCCTTCCCCTCGCGGGCCTGCACAGCCAGCAGGGCCCAGGGACCCCGGATAAAGCCGCCCACCCAAGATCCTACAGCTCCCCGCACGGCCGCAGCGGGGCATCGGCACGGCACGCGGCAAATGCCACTTGCCGGGGCCTCGCCAGCGCGTTTCAAGCCCGCTCTGAGGAGCGGGTCTGTGCGAGCACAGCGCAGCCCCACACGCGAAGGAGGAGGAGGAGGAGGAGGACGCCCAGCAGCTCCAGAGCCCCCCAGGTCTCCCGCTCTAGCGGCTCTGACCCAGCGCTCTCCATTTCACAGCTGGCTGGAGCGGGACCGAAGCGCGGAGGGGAACGGCCGAGGCATCCATCACTTTCATGCGCAGAGCCCGGGCGGCAGGAGCTGTTCAGCGGCCGCTGGGCAAACTGGCCGTCGACAGGCGTCACCAGCTCAAGACTCGCGCAGTCTGCGCCCTCAGCCTGAGACGGAGCAGGCTCCTTCTGCTCCAGCAGGGCGCCGGCACACGCCGGCCGAACCGGGACACTGCCAACACAGAGGAGCCTCCAACCGACCTGATCCGTTCAGACTTCCAGGTTTGGAGCAGCTGAAAACAAGGGAGCAGGACGAAGCCCTCGGCGGGGCCGAGACGCTGTCAACGAGGGGACGCGGCGGCGCCGGGCGCTCCGGGCTGGGGACGGCAACGGGCTCCGCAGTCAAACCCTTTGCACACCACGACCTGCACAAGCCCCAGACCTTCTGCACGACCAACGCACCGCCGCTGGTGCAGCCAAATGCCCAGCCCAGGCTACGGCACAGCCAGCGCCACCGCAGGCTACGGCCGCCCTCCCCAGCCAGGGGGTCGGCAGCCAGGAGCCGCTCGGCCCCGGCAGGACGCTAGTCCGGCACAGGACACCCCGCCACGGCCAGGGAGACTCTGCTTTCCCTCTCCGCTGCTGCCCCTCACACGGCTCCTCCTCTCCTCTCAGATCAAGCAGAGCCCGAGGTTCCAGAGGATGTCCAAGCCCAGGGCGGCCCTGCAGGGCAGCAGCAGGGACATCCCACTGTCCTCAGGACAGCTGCGTTCAGAGCCAGGGTGCCCCACAGCCGACCGCAGCGGGCTCGCGGCACTGCTCCCTGGCCAGCCAGCCCCCGGGCCCGGCGGCAGCTCGCGCAGCCCAAACACAGTCCTGCTGCTGCTGGCGCTCCAGGGGCTCATCCGCCTCAGCAAACGCTTCGGCTCCCTGAGCAACCGAGCGGAGCCTCTGCCCCAGCGAGGCCACCCCGGAGAGCCTGCGGCCCTTACGGCGGGACGGCCAGCTCCGCCGAACCCCAGCGCCACGGAGCGCCTCGTCCGCCCTCCCCGAGGGCCACCTGGCCCTGCCTCCCGTGGGCCACAGCTTCTCCCGAGAGCAAACAGGGCACCCGCACTCTTGATGGGCCCCGGAGCTTCCAGCGGCCCTGAAGGTTACCTTAGTGCTTTGACTGGTCACAAGCCAGTGGCTAGTTCTCACTGGTCACANCGAGCGGAGCCTCTGCCCCAGCGAGGCCACCCCGGAGAGCCTGCGGCCCTTACGGCGGGACGGCCAGCTCCGCCGAACCCCAGCGCCACGGAGCGCCTCGTCCGCCCTCCCCGTGGGCCACAGCTTCTCCCGAGAGCAAACAGGGCACCCGCACTCTTGATGGGCCCCGGAGCTTCCAGCGGCCCTGAAGGTTACCTTAGTGTTTTGACTGGTCACAAGCCAGTGGCTAGTTCTCACTGGTCACAAACCAGTGGCTCACTCTAACTGGTTACACAGGAGTGGCTCTCTCTAACTGTTTGCACACCAGTGGCTCGTTCTAACTGGTTGCACACCAGTGGCTTGTTCTAACTGGTTACAATCCAGTGGCTTGTTCTAACTGGTTGCACACCAGTGGCTCGTTCTAACTGGTTACAATCCAGTGGCTCGCTCTAACTGGTTACAATCCAGTGGCTAGTTCTAACTGGTTGCACACCAGTGGCTAGTTCTAACTGGTTACAATCCAGTGGCTCGCTCTAACTGGTTACAATCCAGTGGCTAGTTCTAACTGGTTGCACACCAGTGGCTAGTTCTAACTGGTTACAATCCAGTGGCTCGCTCTAACTGGTTGCAGACCAGTGGCTCGCTCTAACTGGTTGCAGACCAGTGGCTCGCTCTAACTGGTTGCAGACCAGTGGCTCGCTCTAACCGGTTTGCTCCGCACAGCGGCAGGTCACCCCGGCGCGCGCCCAGGCAGAGCGAGGACGCGAGCAGAGCCGCAGCCTGTCGCCGCCGGCCCACTCGACAGCGACGCTGTGGAGCCCACGATCGAACCCCAGGGACCCTGGCAGCGCACAGACCTGCTGGAGCCCCCCCGAGCCGGGGAGCGAGGGGTCCCCATGCCAGACGCTTCCAACTCGTGTTGCTTCCCGCCCCGCAGCCTTCACAAGGAGCTGGAGGAGCAGCACGGTGTCGTTGTACCGCGGCGGGAGCGGCTGCCAGCTCCTCCGGGCCCAGGGGCCCAGGGACTGAATCCCCCCCGAACAAAACCTCCGGCAGCTACCGCCCGGGTCGCGTCGGTGCAGCTGCAGGAGAGTCCCCCCTCGCGCAGATGGCCCCCGAACCGCACAGAGAGCGGCCCCGCGCTGCCACAGCAGAGCTGCCCCCCGAGCCCTCAGCACGGGGACACCCAAGGGCACGCCGAGGAAGCCCGGCTTGCGGGCCGCCCACGCACGATGTACGGCCAGAACACGCCGGGTGGAGAGCCGGCCGCAGTCGCCAGCCCCGCCAGCCCGCCTGGAAAGCATCTCCCTGCTCGCCGGCCCGTTGGCCACTCCGGAGCCGCGCAGAGGCAGCTCGCGTGCCCTTCCGACGAGCCCTCCTGCTGCTCCCTTGGGTCTAAAAGCTGAGGGAACGGGTCTTCCCCGTCAGGAGGAGCTCCTCAGCTGGAGAGTGAGGAACCCCTCCAGCCCCAGAGCAAAGCAGCACAGAGGGGTCAGTGTGTTCCGGAGACTCCGCTTCCCAGGGAAGAAATCGCACACGTTCCCAAGGTGGGACAAATGAGCCAAGAGATTTCGGCTCCACGCCGGCTATTTTTAGAAGTCCCTGCTGCCTCGGTGGTTAGTCCGACGCCGATTCTGTCCTGCGCCATGAGGGCCGCTCTCTGCCCTCCACGAAGCCGAGCTGGGGGCTGACAAGCGGCCGCAGCGCCAGCACGAGCCCTTCTGGAAAGCACAGTTGCCCGGGAACCAGGACGCACCGCGAGCTGCGCTGACGGTTCCCCTGCAGCATCTGCACGAGAGCCCACGGAGGGCACTTCACAGAGCCCCAGGGCATGAGGGGTTGGAAGGGACCTCCAAAGACCATCCAGCCCAATCCCTGGCCACGGCAGGATCCACGAGATCCAGTCACACAGGAACAGGGCCAGGTGGGTTTGAAATGTCTCCAGAGAAGGAGACTCCACAACCCCCCTGGGCAGCCCCTTCCAGGGCTCTGTCACCCTCACTGGGAAGAAGGTCCTTCTCAGATTGATGTGGAACCTCCTCTGTTCCAGCTCACACCCACTGCCCCTCGTCCTATCACTAGATGCCCCTGAGCAGAGCCTGGCTCCATCCTCCTCACACCCACCCCTCACATATTGATCAACATCCACAGGGTCACCCCCAGTCTCCTCCTTTCCCAGCCCCAGCTCCCTCAGCCTCTCCTCAGCAGGGAGATGCTCCCCTCCCTCCACCACCCCTGTGGCTCTCTCCACATGTCACTGTCCCACCGCTGCACAGCCGGCCCTGCACCGAGCAACCACGCACTGGGTCCAGCTCCTGGGGACCGCCTGTGGCCTCTGTCAGCAGGGCCGGGCGAGCAAACCAGACAGGTCAGACCACCTGAACCTCGCGGGGACCACGCACACATCTGCACTGACGCCGCCGCACGAGCCAAACGTTCCTGGCGCCACGAGTGTTTCGCTCAGCATCGTCCCCATCAGCTTCCTTCCTGCTCCTGAACAGGAGGAAAAATCAGCTCCACTGCCTCCCCTGTCAGCCTGTCTGTCTGACCCGCACGCTGGTGGCCACCTCAGCTAGGCCCAAAGCCACCCTGGCTACAGCAACGTTCTGGAGCCCTCCAAGCAGGACGCTCTCTCTCGGCCGCCGACCAGCTCCTTTTCTGACAGCAGGACCCGGCTGTGAATAATTCAGCGCTCCCACCCTCCCGCGTGGGTCCTCCGCTCACGCACAGCATCAATTATTTACGACATTAACGCGACGGAAACTTGGAGACTAATGAAACATTCATCTGCATCCTGAGCACAAGCAGGCGAGAGCGGCGAGACACCAAGGGCTGCGTGCGCCGTGCGCCGGCGGCTCGGAGCCCGGGGAAGGCGCCGGCACGCCGCAGGAGCAGCTCCGACTCCGGGCGGCTGCGCTGCTGCTGCTGCTGCGACAGCTCGGAGCTCCTGCTCGACTTCCAAGCACCCTCTGGCTGGTCGCAACGACTACCGTGGCGCTGGAGGTGGAACCTCCCGCTCCCACCGGCGCGTGCGGAGATCCGAGGTCACCAGGGACAAACACACCGCTAACAAATATTTACCCTGCTCTTGGAGAGGCCTGAGGAGCTGCCGCTCGGTCTGCAGACTGCCCTCCCCGGCAGCGCCCCGAGCAGCACCGCTGCCGCCCTCCTCTCTCGGGGCTATTTTTAGCCGCTTGCTTTCCCAGCCCGGTCCCCAGCGGCACAGACGCGCGGGTGCCAGTGCAGGGTGAGGACACGGGTCGGATGTTCACCGCTCACGGCAGAGACTTCTACCCTTTCCCCTCCTCGCCGTCCCCGCGGCTGTTTCGTCAGCTCAGGGTAAAACCCTCTGCCCGACCCGAGCCAGCAGACCTGGGGCGTTAGCTCCACAGCTGATGGAGCTGGAGAAACACCCGCTCGGCCCCTGCCTCACACGCGGCTCTGGGCGCTGCTGGAGAAGGCCGCCTGAAAAATTGATGAGGAGCGTTTATTAGCCGTAACCCTCTGGCAGCAGCCTGGTGAAGCACCCGGCCCTCACGACACTCACAGAACCCCTCACTGGCTCTGGCTGGAAGGGCCAGGACCTGCAGCCTGTGCAAGCCACAGGCCTGCTGCCCACACAGGCCGGTAGGACTGGGGCGGCCACCGAGCCCCGGCAGCTCCCTCTGCCTCACGTCAGCGACCAGCACCCGGGGGACCACCCAGACCCAGCAGCTGGCTGTCCTCGCTCCCTCGGCCAGCACCACCAGACGCCAAAACCCACCGGACCCGCTCCGTCTGAAGCGCGGCCGCTGACCCACGCGCTGCCCTCGAAGGAGCCGGCGCCCACTGCCGCCAGGGGCTCGGGAACTGGTGCCGCAGCCCTCGGCAGGAGGACCAGCACATCTGCCACAGCCTGCGCCAAGCCAGGACGCTCCTCACGCTCACCCCTCAGCAGCAGACGCGCATCTGCCTCTCTGCCCCAGCCCTGCACGTCCTCCGCTTGGCTCCCCCAGCGCCCAAACACAAGGTGCCCCTCTGCCAAGCGGGGCTTCTCGCGCTGCTCCAGCAGGTGTGACGTGGGACCCAGTGCTCCCCCCACGTCCCACGCGGCTCCCAGCCCCTTCCCAGCTAGCAGGCTCCCAGCCAGAGTGAGAAGGCCAGAGGCACCCCTGCCCCGCTACAGGAGCTGCCTGGAAACCGGGGCAGGCAAGCGGCAAACAGAGCTCAGGGCACCCGGCACGAGCCGGTGCCGTGCCAGGAATGGAAACCAGGAGAAGAGCAGGCTCCAGCCCCCGGGACGAGCCCTTGGCCACGACTCTTTGGGTCCTTTGCGGTCGCTAAGCTCCACAGATGCCATCTTTTAGCCCCGGGATGATTTCCAGGCGAGCCGCTGCATTCGACAGGCTTTGGGAGGGCAGCAGAAGCACAGAGAAGAGGAGAGAAGGAACTCTGAAGCAACTTACCTTTGAGTTTTTGTTCACTGGCCTAGAACGAGAAAAGAGAAGCGTCAGTGACTGGTGCAGACACGCGCAGCCCCACCCGTGCAAGCGCCGCTTCCCCGCGCAAGGCCCGCTCCTCCCTGTCTCTTTCCAGCGCTCGCGGCGACTTAGCTGCCTGCCGCGGGAGCGCCTCTGCACCCAGCCTGCCCGCTGCTCCCGGCGCCTGGGAGGCCGCTTCCACCGCACCGAAGGCTAAACTAATCTGGAGGACAGCTCGATGAAACGGACCGCGCAGCTAGCCTTGCAAACGACGATGCTGAAGCGAGAGAAGAACTTGTGCCTGGAAGCGCGGGGCCACCAGCGCTCCCCGTGCAGGACACGGCANCCCCAGCCACAGCAAGTAACCGCAGCGGCTGGGAGACTCGGCTGGGGCGGCCAGGGCGAGAGGTCTGCCCGAGCGCGACCTCCCCGCCGGGCGGAACGCAGCGGGAGGAACGCTTCTGGCGTGAAGGGCCCCTCGGCCGTGGGTTCTGGCCGGCGAACGCAGCGCAGCTGCCCTCCCGAGGCCCCCGAGGCACGGACCAGCGCTCTTCGCAGCGGCCGCCGGGGCTCCTCCAGCACCTTCGCCGCGGCCGCCTGCCCAGCGGTGGCCAGCGCGTGCCGCCCCGCTTAGCGACGCGCCGCCCGCGCTGGCAGCCGGGGTGCCGGGGCTACGTGAGCGCAGGGCAAGCGCGCCGACGCCAGGCTTGGCCCCGCTCGGGCATCGGCCCAGTCACGGCTGGCTGCTGCACCCCTACCAAGGACTCCGCGTGCCGCAGCCGCGCACCGACAGAGGACCCTCCTCTTCAAGCCCGTGAGCTGGCCAGGGCAAGGACCCCGAGGGAGCCACCTGTGCTGCCCAGGAGCTCGCGCTGCAGCCGGCCACTCCCCAGGAGCCCTGAGCACAAGCTCTGCCTTCTTCGCTTGCGCTTCCGGGCTAAAATCAGCCGGAGAAGCCCGGAGGATGTCTCCTGAAGGAAACCCACTCCCCCGGCAGCCAGGCATCGCCGCTGGAATTAGGAAGGCAAAGCAAAGCCAGCGGCTGCTCACGGGAGGGGATCAAAGCCCACACCCCACTCACTCGCAGCTGTGCCTCACTCACCCCGCCACCCGACTCCTCAACACCACCAAGTCCAGCTCAGCTCCCGGGAGCGGCCGCTGACCTGGGGGCCACCACCTAAACCACAACTTGCCACCCTGCTCCTTGTTCCACCTTCCCTCAGCTAAGCGTCAGACCTCTGGGGCTGCTGCTTCTTCTCCCACTCCTTTGGGTTCTGGCTACTGAAACCCTGCAGTTCACAGCCACCTCGAGCCCTGGCTCTTCCTTCCACCCATCAGCCGATGCCCTCCAGCTCCTGCCATGCCTACACACGAGGTGAGAGCCCGCTCACTGTCACCTGGCCCCCTCCCCACGTTCAACATCACCCCCTCAGTCTGGCACCTGACCCAGCACAAGAAAACGCAAAGCAGCAAAACGCACGGGGCAGCTCGGGCAGCCTGGTCGAGGTGGAGTTTCAGCTCCTGGGGGACGCCCCGGAGCACCCTCGTGCTCCTTCTCCCACCCAAGCTGCGTGAACCCCTGAGAGCGCAGCGCAGCCCTGGAGGCACCTGGCTGCTGGGGGCAGCCTGCTGGCCAGCTCCGCAGGGCAGCGCCAGCACAACGCCCCGCTGCAGGCAAAGGTCTGGCCTCTCCACTTTCCAAAGCACCCACCTTCTCTTCCTCCACAGGTCTCACGCTCTAACTCAGCGAGCGCTGAGAGCTCTGGAGGGGGAAGCCGGCTGTGAAGAACCAGTCGTTCCACAGCCTTCGTTCTACAAGTGACACAGCCCCTCTCCCACTGCAGCTGCGGGCTGAGAGCGAACTGCAGGAGGATAACTAGCTCTTGATGCAGCGCTGAGGCACAAGAACGCCTGCCAGCCTGGCTGCCAGCCACGGCAGAGACCCCCTCGCCCTGAACAGGAGGCGGCAGCTCCTCCGCCAGCACCCTCCGGCCCCGTCTCCCTTGGAGCTGCAGCACAACAAGCACCTTTGCCTGGGCCAGCCCCCAGCTGCAGCCCGCTGCGGCCTCGTTCCCCGCATAAACATTTAGCCTCAGCCAAGCGAAGGGGAGCCGCCAGGCCGGCAAACACACCTGCGATGGCCTTGTGGCTACCAGCAGCCCCGCACGCCGGGCTCGGCGGCCGCCAGCAGAGCCGGGAGGTGTCTGCAAGTGCTCCTCTGATGTTTCCGCGCCCCGACAGCTCTGCTGTCAATATTTGCACTGCTATCCACCCTCCCCACGCAAAGCACCCTCTGCCTCAGGCGGTGCCGCGCTGCGGGGAGCAGGCACGCAGAGGAGAGAAGGAGCTGGCAGGCAGCACCGTGAGGGCAGAGGGCAGCGACGGGCACGTACCTTTTTCTGAGCAGCTTCCTTCTTCTTCTTGTCTTCTTTTCTCTTTTTCCTTTCTTCCATCAACTGGTCTTCCTCTTCTTGCACTAAATCCCTGAACCACACAGTTTGTGATTAACTCTCCCACAGAACAACCCGCATGCACTCAGAGTCACCCCACAACAGTTCCTTCAGTGGCACAGGGGGAGCTGGGGACCTCGGCCCCCGACAGGGGAACGTCTCTGCAGGGACTCCGCACCCACCGCGACCGAGCCGCAGGAGCGGACGCAGCGCCGAGCTGCGCCAAGGGTCTCCTCGTCTGCGGGAGCTACAGCGGAGACTCCCGACGCTGCTCTGACTCGAACAGCAGCCCGAGCTCAGAAGCGGCTTCACCTCTGCCGGCTGTCTGCCTGGGACCCGGGTGCCCAGAACTGGACCCAGTCCTCAAGGCGCAGCCTCACCAGTGCTGAGTACAGGGGGACAGTCATCTGCCTGCTCCTGCTGGACACACAGCTTCTGATCCAGGCCAGGATGCCACTGGCCTTCTTGGCCACCTGGGCACCCTGCTGGCTCCTGTTCAGCCGCCTGTCCATCAGAAGCCCCGGGCCCCTCTCTGCCAGACTGCTCTGCAGCCCCCTGCCCCAGCCTGTAGCACTGCAGGGGATTGCTGTGACCACAAGGCAGGACCCCACACTGGGCTCTACTGAAGCCCTCCCAGTTACGCTCAGCCCGTCGATCCAGCCTGGCCAGGTCCCTCTGTCGTGCACAGCCAGCCCCGTTCCACGCGGAGACCTCTGCTCAGCCTACGCAAAGGCTCCTCGGCGCTGGGGCAGCCACGGGGACCAGCACCCCCTCGCTGACCCCAAACTCCTGCTCAGAAACACCCAGCAAACACACCCGGTCCTGCCTGAGTCCCAGGCACCGGCAGCAAACGAACTCGCCAGCGGTGGAGCCGCTCCCACCCCAGTGGCTCCAACACAGCTGGCACCGAGGGCTAGCTGCTGCAGCAGAAGGCTTCGCAGAACAACCCATCAGGTCACGCTGCTCCAACAGGCCACCAAAGGCGACACGAAGCCACCCGACCCCGGAGAGAACCAGCTCTGGGACAACACGGGATGTGCAACACAGGGCCGCCACGGCCCCGGGCCTGCCCAGCACCGCAGCGGTGGGACGGGCTGCGAGGCCGCGGTGAGGGCTGGCGCGTGGCAACAGGCTGCTGCTGTTGCTGCTGCTGCTGTCAGAGGCTGCCAACCATCCGAAACCAGCCCCGCTGGGCTGCGGAGCCCAGGGGCACAGCCCTGCTCCTCGGCCACGGGACTAACCGTCCAGCCCGGCAAACGAGGTCTGCGGGCACCGGTGAGGCAGCCCTGCCGCAGCCGGCGCCTGGGCGCTGCAGGATGGGGCCTCTCCGAGGGCTTCCCTGGGAACAGGAGGGTACTCAGGGGACGTCTAACGGCCCCGGCAGAGCGCAGAGCCCGGGGAGCCGCGAGCGCCCCGCTCTGTGGCACAGCGAAGCCGTGCCGAGCAGCAAGCGCAACACAGAGCGGCGCCTCCACGGCCAGCGGAGCCGCTCGTCAGTCCCGCTCCAGCGCAGCCAGCACTGGTCCTATTCTTAGAACGCAGACGCTCACAGCTGACAGAGCAGCACCTCTGGAATATTCCACACAGGCACAGTCGGCTCCGGCCGCCCGTGGGTCGCTCTGCTTTCACGTGTTGGAGGGCAGCAGACTGGAGACGGCAACGCCGGGTCAGAGCGCAAACCCCCTCCGTGATTACTACTGGGCCCCTGGGCAGCCCGAGAGAAGAAATTACCCACCCCAGCTCCTGACACGTTTTAGCCGGGTATCAGATTGCCAACACCACGGCCAATCTCAGCGACTGGAAAGCAGAGCTCATGCAGGGCGCAGCCACACAGTGCCGCACAGCCCGGGCCTCGCTGCCGGCCGTCTTCCCCGAGAGCTGCCTCTTCCCATGGGGCAGCCCTGCTCCCACCAGCCTCTTCCCATGGGGCAGCCCTGCTCCCACCAGCCTCTTCCCATGGGGCAGCCCTGCTCCCACCAGCCTCTTCCCATGGGGCAGCCCTGCTCCCACCAGCCTGCCCTGTAAACTGAAACCTGAAAACACACATCTGCCCATGAAGGCACAGAATCCCAGAAGCAGGATCCCCAGGATCCAGTTGCACAGGAACAGCCCAGGAAGGGTTTAAACATTCCCAGAGAAGGAGACTCCACAGCCCCCCTGGGCAGCCCCTGCCAGGGCTCTGGCACCCTCACTGGGAACAAGGTCCTTCTCACACTGATGGGGAACCTCCTCTGCTCCAGCTCACACCCACTGCCCCTTGTCCTGTCACTGGGTGCCCCTGAGCAGAGCCTGGCTCCATCCTCCTCACACCCACCCTTCCCATCTTGATCAACATCCATGGGGTCACCCCTCAGGCTCCTTTTTCCCAGCTCCAGTGCCCCAGCTCCCTCAGCCTCTCCTCAGCAGGGAGATGCTCCCCTCCCTCCCCCATCCCTGTGTCTCTGCACTGGGCTCTCTCCAGCAGCTCTGTGTCCCTCTGGCACTGAGGGGCCCACACTGGCCACAACATCCCAGTTGCATCATCCCAGTCCAGAGCAGAACTCCCGAGCTTCCACCTCAGGCAGCTGGACGTGCAGGTCCCCTTCACTCTCTTCGCCCCAGGGCCCTCTCGGCAGGCAGCAGCTGTCAGTACCTATGCACCAGATTCCAGCACCCACCAGGACACAAGCAGGCTCCATTTTTAACGCTGAGGAGCACGAGTGCTGCGTCCTACTCCACATTCATCACCTCAGACTCCAACAGCAGCCTACTCCTGCTGTACTACCCTTCGTGTACAGCCCAGCAGCAGCTCCACAGCTCGGAGTCACAGGACAAGCCTGAATCAGCACCGTCTGCTGCTGAGCTCTTCCCTGCGCCCGACGGGTTCTTGTCCATCGACCGCGCAGGGCCAACGTGGCAGCAGCAGCACCTCTGCTCCCTCAGCCTCGAGCAGTCTGATCCCCAGTGGAAATCTCCAAGCAGAGCTCTGACCGGAATCACCGCGCTCGTCCGCCGGCCGGCACGCTGCAGCCGTGAGCAGAGCCCCGACGCAGCGAGGAGCCACGGCACAGGGCGAGGACCTCCTCTGCGCAGGCTGGGTGCTGCCGGCACAGGGCGCTGGGGACTGCGAGGGACCCCGGGAGACCGTCTGGCCCACACCGCAAGCTGCGCCGCAGCAGCCAGCTGACTGGTGCTCCCAGTCACTGCCAGTCACCTGGTGCTCACCACCCACCAGTGCTCCCAGTCACCTGGTGCTCACCACCCATCAGTGCTCCCAGTCACCTGGTGCTCACCACCCACCAGTGCTCCCAGTCACCTGGCGCTCACCACCCACCAGTGCTCCCAGTCACCTGGCGCTCACCAGTCAGCCCTGGTACTACCTGTCACCACCAGTCATGTGGGATTCACCAGCTGCTCTCCCCCAGGTTTCTGGACAAGGCCAGAGCTCCTCTCCCCAAGAGCTGCTGAAGACACCAGCAGGACGGTGGGTCTCTGACACCGGTCCCGCTCAGACCCAGCCCAGGGCAGGAGGGGCTGCCCACAAAGCAGCGCCAGCAGAGCTGGGAAGTCATCGCTCCCACCGCCCTGCAGAAGCCCTAGGGCTGTCCTGGCGGGGGGCACAGACTCCTCCAGCGGCTGAGTCCCACCCAGGCAGGGGTCAAGGGGGAAAGCGCTGTGCCGCGGGGCAAGGGAGACCAGTTAAACAACCAGCCAGCTCTCGCTGACCCCCTGCTCCCAGCCAGAGGTTAGAAGGTCACTGTGGGGTTCCACCTTCTACCCACATGCTACACGGAGCCAACACAGAAGCAGCCACCCTTCGCTCCTCCTCCAGCTATGAACGAGCGCCCGGCGCTACAGGCCAGGGAGCCGCAGCCGAGTGTCCGGAAGGGAGCCCTGCGAAGACAGCGACCCGCACCCCACAGCGGCCCGCACCGGCCCCTCTACACGGGCAGCCAGTGCAGGGACCAGCCCTACAGCTGTGTTTTGACTACAGACCCATCCTCCAGTTCCCTTCTCTGTGCCTCCCACCCGAGGCACTGCTCCAAGGAGAGCTCTCCTCGACTTAGGGAATAGAATCCCAGGACATTAGGGGCTGGAAGGGACCTCCAAAGATCACCCAGTCCAGTCCAAGCTCCCGGCCACGGCAGGATCCCCTAGATCCAGTCATTAGGGATTGGGAGGGATCTTGAAAGATCATCTAGTCAAATCCCTCTACCACAGTGGGATCCCTAAGATCCAGTCGCACAGGAACAGCCCAGGAGGGTTTGAAATGTCTCCAGAGAAGGAGACTCCACAACTCCCCTGGGCAGCCCCTGCCAGGGCTCTGGCACCCTCACTGGGAACAAGGTCCTTCTCACACTGATGCGGAACCTCCTCTGCTCCAGCTCACACCCGCTGCCCCTTGTCCTGTCACTGGGTGCCCCTGAGCAGAGCCTGGCTCCATCCTCCTCACACCCACCCTTCACACACTGATCAACACTCATGGGGTCACTCCCTTTTCTCCCAGCTCAAGAGCCCCAGCTCCTGCAGCCTTTGCTCAGCAGGGAGATGCTGACACGAAACCCCCCAGCGCCTCACCCAGCAACGCTGCGGCAGCGGCAGCCGCTCGGCACGCCGGAGCGGAGCAGGAGGCCTCAGGCGCTGGTACCACAACAAACCCGCTTCCTCACACACGTCCCGCGCGTGCTGGCCCTTCCCAGCTCCTACCGCGCGGCAGAGCCGCTGCCGGGCTCCAAGGCGAAGCGACCGCTCCGGTGAATAATGAATGAGCCAGGGCGCGTCGGCTACTTTCCCTTTTGCTCTGTGACGCCTCAGCCGGCACATGGGCACCCGGGAGGCGAAGCCTCGGCGCTCCCACTGCCGCGTCTGTCGCTCCCAGCGCCGCGGAGCGCTCCCGTCTCGCCCGTTTTGCCCAGCTGCCACAACACAGCCATAACCACACAGTCTGCAGGGCTGCGAGCGAGCTGCAGCCCTGCTTTTGTCTGAGACGCGCCCCACACCTCCGCGCACAAAGACAAGGCTCTTCCCAAGAAGTTTACTGCCGGGACACACAGCAAACAATCCCTACAGCCACTACCAAACAGGAGCTGGGTAAGTGAGGCTGAACTGCTCCTCCACCATCACACTGCTCCTC
>VXBP01001801.1:0-48228 GCA_013400115.1 Rhinopomastus cyanomelas | reverse complement strand
GGAGCGGGGGGCGCTCGGCTGAGAAGCCGCAGCCCAAGAGAGCCTGCAGCACACACGAGCGGGCTACATACTTCCTGCTTCTTCTTCTTCCTTCTTCTCTTCCTGACTTTCTCAAAGCAAACCGCCCGCTCTGCTTTTTCATAGGCTAACCCAACACGGACATCCGGGGCAAGTCCCCTGTGGGGGAGGGGTCCTCCAAAACAAAACAACTCCTTTTTCTTTTCTTCTTCGTGAAAGCAGAACTGCTGCACATTTGAAAACGCTAGCAATTTTCAAACTACAACAACGTTCTGGAAGGTTAAATTGAAACAGCTCTCTGGAAAACAATTCAGTAAAAGAGAAATATAATGTTGAAAAGAGTAAAGAAAATGTAATTCAAATTTATAAATCCAGTATTTACCTGGATCTTGGGTATTACGTGCTGTTGTTGGTATCACTTTTTAGGATGCAGGATGTAGAGGCTTAAAACTAAGAAACTGCTTTGCAGTGAGGTCTTGATGGCATCTCGGATAAATTTGCCAGACAAAGGATAGCTTAGGGAAACTGGAAAAGGGTTTATTAACTCTCTAACTGTATACAGAAAGGAAGAAAAGTCAGTGCACACAAACTAGAAACTGTGTCACAAATACCATCACACATTCTGAGAAAAATGCAATGGGAGGTCACTATCATTTGGGCCTTGGGTCTTCTTTCACATTAGAGATCTGGGGAAAAAGATCATGTCAGTCTCTTGAGTCACTCTCAAGTAGAGACGAGTGCCACCACCCTCTCTATTATTCACACATCACCCCCATCTGTGGTAGAACAAGACCCAAACTGCAGACTGGTGAATTCTTCAGCGTGGCTTCTCCAGCTCAATGCTCTCAGGATGGCCTGATTCCTCAGAGCCTGAACTGCATCCCTCAGTGCAGGAGACACGCATTTCAAACAAAGAACCCAGACTCTGTCTTTCATGCCCAAGATCCTTCTGCTTCATTCAGCTAAGCACAAAGGAATTCTCCCCCAATACTTAAGCACCCCCAGTCTTTCTCAGCGGTAGAAATGACAAACAGCCTCTCTTCCTGCTGATCAGTCTCTCCACAATGGCAGTGAGCAGCCGCATAGCCCCGGCCACGTGTGGGATCCAAGATGGAGACCAACTGCATGGCTGCATCAGCAGGGCCAATCCCCCCAACTCTGCATGTGGCCAAGAGGGTTTTCCAGAACTCTCTCCTCTCCTCTCCTCCCTCTCTCTCTCTCTCTCTCTCTGTCTTTCCTGTTTCAGCTCCAGGAGGAAGAGGAGTAGCCCAGCTCACTGCAATGCTGAAGGGCTGCTCTGTGGGCGGGGAGGTGGTTATGGCAAATCTCCACCAACGTCTTGCTTCTCCAGTCTGTGCCCAGGATTGTGCGGCATCAGGTCCAGGCCGGGGGGCAGCTGCGCGAAGCTGCTGCATCTTCTCCCTGCGGCGGCGGGACCGGGGTCCTCTGGAAACTGCTGGAAGCCGCGGCGAGTCGCTGCCGGTGCTGGGCCAGGGTTGACCCTGCGCAGGGCCGTCCTCCTCCACCTTGCCGTTTACAGGAGCGGAGTGGACCCGGCAACCTCCACTCCATCCCGTTTCCGACAGGGAAAACGGTGGAGGGACCTGCTGGAGGCCATGGCCGAGCCGCCTTCCCCACTGCCCTGGGAACGGGGGGGGCTGGGGGAGTGCTGAGCTGAGACCCCCCAGCAAAAGAGAGGGAACAAAGATCCCACTCCGCTTTTTATGGGCTGACCTAGCCACACCCTTCTGGGGCAGGTCCTGGGACAATGACACCTTCCCCCAGGACAGGTTCCTGGGGGGAGGGGTCCTCTGAGAGCAACACAACTTTTTTTGTTCTTCATGAAAGCACAAATCTGCACATCTGAAAATTCTGGTAATTTTTAAACTGCAACATAGGAAAATGTAAAAAGGCTTTTTTTGAAAAGGTGGGGAGAGTAAGTGGATGATCGTAGGAATGGAATTGCTTCTGCATTGTGATAGACTAATTTCTCTGCCTTGGAAATCAGAACTGAGAGAAGATAGCATAGAGCAAATAAAATAACGAGTTATGCAAAGAGAGTGAACAGTGAACTCTCATTTTAGTACCTGTTAGCATACAAGAACTGAGGAGCTGTTACTGGTATCTCCAGGCAGCAAGTTTAAAACAAGCAATAAGAACCAGGTTCTCATACAAACAATAATCAATGTGAGGTCCTGCCACTAGACACGGTAAAGGCCCAAAGTTTAACTGAGTTCACACAAGGATTAATGGTTACTTTTGTTCCATGAACTGTAAAAACATCCTGCTCAGACACAACGTCTGGCTTAGGAAGTTCCTAAACCACTAATTGCCAGAAGATGGGAAGGAGTTGCTCGGCTCTTGCCATCCTCTTATAATCTTTCCTTATACATCTCCTAATGGCCATGTTGGGAGCAGGATAATGGCTGAGACGGGTTTTTTCATCTGACCATTATGGCTGTTTTGATTTTGCAGGCATAGGGTTTTTTTGTTTCAGCAATGACATAAAATAAAAAGTGCAACTTCTTTTTGGACCCCTTAAATGCTGTCTGGAATGTGATTCTTAAGAGGTAGTTAGAGGCGATCACAATTATTGCTTTCTTTATTGTAATGTATAGATACATAGTCCACAAATTCGTCTGCTGCATGCTGGGGAAGATTTCTCTCCAAATACAGTGATATGGAGTTTAGGTGACCTGTGTGTCTATTTCACCTGAGTGATTCTGATATATATATATTTTAAAGAATAATGTGTCAGAAAATCTGACATAGTGAGCAGGGGAAAGATATTATTTTGTTGGTTGCTGTCAGTTAAAGAATACTAAGTTGTGCTGACAGAATAACCCAAAATGTACTGTTGTACTTCTGACAGTTAAGGGGATCAGAGGCAAACAAGGAGAGGTTCTGTAACATCTGTGCCTTGGTTGGACACTATCCTTTTTATTCCTGAGAGTGAACGTTGGCATCTGGGATTAAACGTGAATGCACTTCTGCTTTTCTGTCTGGCCGTCTAGTCGGTGTTTCTCCTCCTGAATTTATACCATGGGAGTTTATCTCTACGGATTAAACAGAGGCCTTATTAATTATTGCAGCGCGCTGCAGAAATGAAAAGTACATTGTGTCACATTAGTTTATCCTGTACTGCGTGTGAACCTTGTACACAGTTATAAATCACGGCCTCAAACTTCTACAGTTATTTTTGTTTGTTAGGGAACCTTGCCCCGGATCCAAAAAAGCAATAAGACCACTACACAGAGAAGAAGAAAGCGAGCCACCATCGATCATGAAATGTAATTACGTAATAGTCAAAGCTGAGTGAAACCAAGACCTTAGATAGCAAGAGCCTGTGACACTTAAAAGTAAATTTGTTGTGTATGGTGAATTTGTTGTGTATGGCTTTGGATCAATGAAACAGTTCTCTTGCACCTTGTTTGCTGTTTTGCACGAGCTTACATTTGAGGTGAGCCTCCTTATCTACACTGATAAATTTGAGCTACATGTGGACTATCACTTCAGTGCTCGGGATGGAGATTGGTGTGTTAATGGGAGCACGCAGCTGAAAAAGACCTTCAACTGGCCATCTTTAGCACGGCTGGTGTAACTGCAGTTTTATTCTAGCAGTAAGGCTGCGTGTAATGGCACAGAACATCAGAGCCGCGGTGCTGACTTGCAATAAATCAAATTCTGGATTAAAAGAATGCAGTCTATAATATAAACTGGTTTTGTTCTTCTGGCAGAGCATCGTGTAAAACTGCAGCGTGTATCCAGAGGGTGGACAGCAATCCAACACTGTCAGACTAGCTGGATACTGATGCAAGTTTGGAAAAAATAATTAAATGCAGATTCTACTGCTGCCACTTAATTTCTTTTCTGTCCTACCTTTCTTAATTTCTTATGAATCCTTTAGTATCAAATCCATCTTTCTCTAGAAGGAGAGATAGTAAAACTTGGAAGTACTTGTAGACTGGCCAAAGATTAAGACTGAAGCTTTAGATTATGAAAACTGTCAGAAAAAAATGATTTTATTGATTATAGACCCGAAATCTGAACATCTTACCCATTAAATGACCCCTTTTGGAAATATGTTTTGTACGCAAATGTCACATTCATTAGTCATACTTGTGTTTATTGATTCTGCAGAAACTGCTTTAGATCTACAGAAACCAAAGTCTTTCAGACGGTAGAGACCAGCAGGTGTTCTTTGAACTCATGGCCTCCTGCTTTGCTCTATTACTGGTGAACGATGTTGCTTTGAGTGGGGATATAATGGGCCCAGTGGAGGACAGGTATTGGTAAAGTGAATCTTTACTGCAGCAACCAAGGTTAATTTCAGCAACCATCACTCAGAATCTTTTAAGCTGTTGCACAGAGATAAGGAAAACTTGCAAAATTTGAAAACACCTTACAGCTTTCTCCTTAGCAGTAACTCTTGCCCTTTCCTCTTAGCTCTGTTCCTTTACATTATTAAACTCTGAACGTACAAGAAACACTTCTCACAAAAAGTGTAGTCTAAACTTCTACTCTTTACTTATCTCTAATCCCTACTCATTTTTCACAAATAACTTTGCAATGGCATGCGGCGTGAAGGTGCTTAGAAAATCAAAAGCCGTGTTTGGAGTAGAAAGCTAAGCAGGTCTCTGTGTTACTACAAATGGTTCTATCAGTTGCCTTCTGTCAATCAATTACAACCTGGTAGGTGGGTGCAGCTGTCCAGTATTGGTTACTCTAAGGCTGTTCTGCTTTACCTCATTCTTTGTTCTCTTTGTCTTCTAGCATGCACTTAATCCAGGTGGACTCTGTTCAGCGATGGATGGAAGATCTGAAGTTGATGACAGACTGTGAATGTATGTGTATTCTTCAGTCTAAGCCAATCAGCCTCGAGAAGGAGGAACAAAACGACGTTATCCTTCCCTCTCAATATACTACATGTGATAGCTTGCAGCTACTCTTAAAGAGAGCTTGGATCATAAGCACAGAGTTGACCAGAATTGCTCAAAAGCTGGAGAAGAATAGATGGCAGAGAGTCCACAGCATGACAGTAAGAGTTAACTGCCATGTGCGCTCAATGATGAACGAATACAATTCCTTAACCAGGAATTCTTCAGAAGAAATGCAGCAGGTAGGATGCCTTACCTGATGTCATGTTTGTCTTGTTTCGGGTTTTTTTATGGTTATAACTACAGTTACTTAAAACAATCTGTAAGAAATCCTTACATACTGATGCTGGTCCCTTGTTTAAGAGGTTTTAATCCCTTTTTAGTGTCATTCTTGAAACAGTTTTAAGGTCTGATCTGAATTTATCAACAATGACAATTTACACTGGAAAAATCCAGTTTTTCAGGACTACTGAACTAAAGTACCTAGATGCCCCATCTGCAATTTCATTTGCTTTTGTGCTGTAGAAAATATTACTTTCTTAACTTGTCACTTGCTTTATAGAATCATAGAATCATTCAGACTGGAGAAGAGCTTTAGGATTGTCAAGTCTGAATGTTAACGCAGCACTGCCAGATCCACCACTAAAGTATGTCCTCACATGCTAAATCTACACGCTTTTAAATATCTCCAGGGATGGAGACTCCACTGCTGCCCTGGGCAACATGTTCCAACCTGTTTTGGAACTCTTTCAGTGTAGACATTTTTCCTAATGTCCAATTCAAACTTTTCCTGGTGCAACTTGGGGCTGTTCCCTGTAGTCCTTTCACTTGTCACTTGGGAGATGAGAGTACCTGCTTGTCAGGTAACTGTAGAGAGCAATAAGGTCTCTCCTGAGCCTCATTTTCTCCAGGCTAAACAACCGCAGTTGCCTGAGCCATTGCTCGGAAGACTGCTTCTCTAGATGTTTCACCAGCCTTGTTGCCCTTCTTTGGACATGTTTCCGTACCTCAATGTTCCTGCATGAGGGACTCAAAACTGAGCCCAGTACTCGAGGTGTGGCCTCGCCAGTGCTGATTACGGAGGGACAATCACGTCTAGATTCCCGCTAGCCACACTATTGCTTATATAAACCAGGATTCCATCAGCCTTCTTGGCCTCATGGGCACACTGCTGGCTCGTATTCAGCCATATGTTGGCCAGTACTCCCAAGGTCTTCTCTGCTGAGCAACTTCCCAGCCACTCTTCCTCAAGCCTGTAGTTCTGCAGAGGGTTGTTGTGACCCAAGTGCAGGACCTGGCACTTGATCTTGTTGAAGCTCATACCACTGGCCTCAACCAGTCAGTCAGGCCTGTCTAGGTCCCTCTCTAGCACCTCTGTCAAGCAGACCAACTCTCTCACCTATTTAAAACTCACATTTTATCACTACCAGTTTTATTTGAAAAGTAGGAAAAGGTTTTAAATGTTAAACACCACATTTCTGGAGGCTTTTCACCTAAGTATCGCTAAAAAACATTATTTATTTTTAAAAAGCAGCTGTGTATATGGATATTGCTTTCAAACTGCTTTCTCTTTTTCTCTCTGCAGTTTGAAAAGCTTCTAACAGACAAGTGTTCAGAATTTACAGCATTCACAGAAAGGTAATTTGGACTTGCTAGTTGAAATATTAATTTTGTGGTTTTATTATGTTGTAGAATTTCTCATTCTAACACCCTCAAATGTTTGAACTCAGCCCCTGCAGCTCTGAAAGCCTTTCTAAATGTGAATTGAGTTGCTTTTATCTAAACTGCATCCTAATGGAAGATGGGATCTGCTGTCACACAAAAAGTCTGACAGAGGCACAAAGCTACCTGGGAGTGGGTTTTCATGGCTGTTAGACATGAAACAAGAAAGTCTGTCTCTAGGGATATCAGTGACAAAGTTCCCTTCAAGTTGTGCAGAGCCCAGATTTCAGCTAGTATGAACACTTACCTTGGGAGGTTCCTGTTCTGCATGTTCCTGTATGCAGGTATCCAGACATTAGGAAATCAAACCCAAATAAATGCATGTCCCTCCAGACTGCAGCTGTAGGTTTGTTCAGCTCTGCGTGCCCGGTATGCTGAGACTGGAAAATAAGAATCTCTTTATAATTCCTCTAATGAAATTTTCTCTGCCTAACATAACTTGCTCTGTTTCCTCCAGCATAGTTGGATCAGTCGTTTTCGATTTACTTTAACAACTGTGCAAGTCATTCTGTTCAGGGGCTCATCAGGGAAAAAGATATCTAATTAGCAGGAAAGAACATTTCTGGAGCACTGTTGCTTTTTGCCAGACCTGCACAGCTCAGACTTTATTTTTATAGTCTACTATGAGACGCAGTGATTTAATGAGCCTTCTGATCTCATAGTGTCTGCCCCAAACCGGCCCCTTCCCTTCTTGTCTGTTTGACAGGTGGGTGAAAGACATGTAGAGATGAAAAGCGGGACCCAGTGTGTAGGCAGAGACCCTGATCAATCTCATGATATCTTCCAATACCAAGGCCTGCCTGAGTGGCATGTATTTGGACCATTCAAATGAAAGCTTTCCTTTAAGAAAATCCTGGTTATTTCATTAGAATTTAGTATAAAGCTTTTCCATCTTCATCTCATTTCTTCAGCTGCAGACTTGTAAGTGAGTACCTTTGATTACAGGATAGTTGCCCTAACTCCGTAAAGCTGCTACATGTCATCTCTCCACCTCAAAGGCCAAATTCACTTTTGAGTGTTCTGTTTAAACGTACTTTGTTGGTCTGGAGGGATATTCTTACCCCACCATTAAACTGCGGTGAAGATGGTGACACAAGTAAAATTCCTGAAAATACTTCTTTGGTCCCGAGAGCTGGGAGGAAATACAGAGCTGCAGTGGAACTACAGGCATCCTCCAGTGACTGTAACTGTAGGCATGAATGGGAAATGGTGGTTACAGTGTTAAAAGCACACAGTATCTACAGCCGAATTGGACCTGCAGTCTGCACATTTTCATCCCAAAACATTCATTGGTGGCCACAGCTGTCCTTCAGCACACTTACTGCACGTAGAAAAAGCTTTCTGGTATGATGCTACAGGACAACGTCCTTGTGAACAGCTGATTTCCCACTATATCCCCATTATCATCACAGAGCTAACCTGCTAACCTATGACAGTCAGACTGGTCCAACAGTAGTTGTCTGTTGCATCTTTTTCCCTTCACACCTCCCCTTTCTCTTTCTTTTCAGATGCACACAAACTGAAGATGAAGAGATGCTGAAGTCCATGAAATCTTGTATTAATGAAACCCTTACTACTGTTGCTCAGTATTTTGGCCAGTTGATAGAGCTGGTTTTAGCACACGAGGCACAGGTTGGTTTATTGAAGAGGGCAATAAACAATAAGAGTTAGAGATGTGCATGTGCCTACTGGCCTGTGACCTCACTGGCATCACAGAGACGTGGTGGGATGGCTCCTATGACTGGAGTGTTGGAATGAAGGGGTACCAGCTCTCTAGGAAGGTCAGGCAGGGGAGATGAAGAGAGAGTGTTGCCTTCTATGTCAGTGATCACCTGGAGTTTGTAGAACTACACCTGGGGACAGATGAGGAAACTACTGAGGGCTTAGGGGGCAGGATAAAAGGGAGAGCTGTTGACGTCATGGTGGGAGTCTGCTACAGGCCACATAGCCAGGAAGATGAAGTGGTTGAGGCCCTTTATAGAAAGGTAAGATTGGCTTCATGTTCATAAGCCCTCGTCTTCATGGAAGACTTCAATCACCCCAACATCTTTTGGAAGGGCAGTACAGTGAGACGTAAGCAATTCTGGAGATTCCTGTGGTGCAGTGAGGATAATTTCCTCCTCTATGTGGCAGAGGAGCCAATGAGAAGAGGTGTTATGCTGGACCTTGTCCTCACCATCAAAAAGACACTTGTTATGGGGAAATGTAACACCCACGTTAAAAAGAGAACAAAAGACGACCTGGGGAACTACAGGTCACCCAGTCTCAGTTCTGTGCCTGGCAAAATCATGGAGCAGATCCTCCTGGAAACTATGGTAAGGCACATGGAAAATGAGGAGGTGATTGGTGACAGCCAACAGAGTGTCACTAACAACCTGGTGGCCTTCTATGGCAGGATTAGAGCACTGATGCATTAAGCTGATGTCATCTGCCTGGACTTGTGCAGGGCATTTGACCCTGTCCCACATGAAATCCTTATCTCTAAAACAGAGTGACTTGGATTTGACAGATGGACCACTAGGAAGATAAGGAATTGATTGGGCGACTGCACTCCAAGAGATGTGATCAATAGCCCAGTGTTAAACCCTATCACACCTTTGTGCATTAAGATTACAAAACAGTGTCTTTTTCACAGAAATGTTCCTTCTGGTTGTAACATTTCCTAACCAGGAGGTGAGAATTACCAGAACACTTCTGCAGACTAACAGTTAAACAAGGCACTTGCTGAAGTGCTTTGGTTACGATTTATGAGAACTACATCAAATGCCACACACGAGTTGAGGTGTGTAAATAATTTTGCATATTGCAAATTCAGTGAGCAGATCGTGGCTCTTTTTAATGCTTATTCTTTTTAAGTGCAAGAGCAGTTCTTTAGCCCAACTAGAACTTCCTCTTAATTTTAAGGGGGCAGAATTGGTTACATCATCTTGTATGTATTTGTGTGGCTGAAGATCTGAATTAGCGTTAATTGCACCCAGTTTTCAGAACAGTTTTCTGAGCCATTCCGTCAGGCTGCTTGCTCACTTCTGCATCGTCTGTGTAGCCTGCTGATCTCTTGTGTGAGAGGCCAGACCTCTCAGCTTAAGTTATGTACTCAGGAGTTTTCTAATCAGTGTGTCAGGGTTTTAGTCGGGATAGGTTCACATAAAAATGTGAACTGGTAAGTCATGTCTGTTACGTCATCCATTTCTAATACTACAGTATAAAGACTCCTAACGAAAAGATAACCGAGTTCTGTATGAATAACAGTGTAAAGTGTGGGATGTTTTCTCACAGCTCTTTCAAAGTTCGATTAAATACAAAAATGCTGACATTCTTCCTCCTAGCAAATGTAATTAACTCTTCCTCTAATGATTGCAAGTGCTTAAAAAAATAAGGTTTTTTTCTTTTTCTTTGTGAGAAGTGAGACAACATGGATTACATTCACTACACGTTCTACTCCATCTTATCTGTGAATATAATTAATGGTTTAATCAGAATTAAATTGCGTTCATTCTCTTCTGCCATGCAGAACCTGCTAAGACAAATAGAATTGTCGGACAGTGTGTACAGCACCGAGTCAGCAGTTAGTGGCTTGTTCCACCTTACCCAGGAAGGCGCTCATCTGTGCCGCATCATAGCTAAGGTAAGGGCATGTATGGGTTAATCCAAGACAAACTACTAGTACAAGTGAGTTATTTTACTTAGAATCATTACGAATTGGAAGGGACCTCGAAAGATCATCTAGTCCAATCCCCCTGACACAGCAGGATCACCTAGACCAAGTCACACAGGAAACCTCTCTGCTCTCCCATTTACCACATCCATCACCAACTGCTTTGTCACAGTATCACAGTAACACTTAACACAGTAGTTGTTATGAGTGTAGAAAAGTACAGTACAAGTTTAAAATCTGTATTTCAGGAGATAAGTAATCAAGGTTAATGAATAAGAAAATTTACTCTGAGAATTGATGTGGTTTTTTAATCCTTTTGCTGCTTTTGCAAGCGCCATCCCGCGCAGTTTATTGCCACAATTATCCTTTTAGATTAAAAAAGTATGCCAAAGGGTCATGACCCCCCAAATCTTTAATAAAGCTCAGTGCCTGGGCAAGTAACTGCAGTGGGATTGTAAGCTTCAACAGGCTTCTGGGCACTGATTCAACGACAGTTGTCTTTATGCCACCTGAGGCACTGCCACTCCCTGCAGTGCCTTGGGTTCAAGTACCTCTCCCGACAGTGCTGCTTAAGTTCCAGCATGTAAATGGAGACAAGCTTTAAAAACTGGCCATGCACACGTGTAGAGAAACAGCAAGACTTCTCCAGCTGCTTGTGCGCAGGTTAGAGATAACATTATAGCGGCAATTTTAGAAACACTTCGCGTCCAATGACAAATGTCATTGCGTCTCCTTCAGACAATGTACATTCTCACTTACTGATTAGTTTACGATAACTAACTTTTTGGTGTAAGTGAATCGTTCTGCCACGATCAGTGATACCGGCAATCCCTGCAGGGTTTGCACGTTGGAGGATGACTGCGTGCTGTAACAGTGAGAAAGGCTGGGCATTGTGTGAGATCTTGGATAGGATGGTCACAACCACTGTGTGTGTAGAAAACCTTCCTTCCCAAATTGTGCCTGTGGAGCAATATGCCACTCCTGGTCCTGCCCAGAGACGAGGTGAAACAGCAGCATTGAATCCATTTTATGATGTTTGCCCTGCAAAAGGTGCTGCTCCATTCTGAAGGCTGCAGATGAGGCAGACTCAAAAATGTGTAGTGGATCCTGGCAAGAGTCTGAGAGCTTTAACTATTTCTGAGTTGGTATTTGAGCTCCACTTAGTGGTATCCAAAAACAATGTTGAAATGTTGAGTACTGAGGAAGTGTAGAACTAACAAATAGAGGAAAATTGGTGTTACGTGAATTCCATAACCATCTAATTTAGCAGAAGTTAAGCCTGACCTTACAGAAGCCGCTAAATTAGTGTGTTGCCGAAACCTGACTATGTCACGAGTTTGTAAGCGCAGAGGTGTATCCCCCTATGCAAGAACCCCAAGTGGTGTTTGTCAATTGGCAGCAGTGAGTGTGTCTTCTGTCCTGAGTCTTAATTTACTCCGTGAGTTGTGAGATGTGTTTGTCCTGACTGACCATCTTCCTTCGCCCTCTGTATTGCTTCAGTTATTGCCATCAGTAAGCAAGGTGGCAAAGGAATCGTAACAGACAGAACGTGGTCACTTGGCTAGTTGCTCTCACAATGAAAGTGCAGGGTGATTTGAAACAACAAGAGTAATTAAAATAAAACTCTGGAACTGCTCCTGCTCATTAAGAAGGTGACAGTGGATTCAGGGTTTTTCAAGACCTCAAAATCTCCTGAAGATACCGTAGTTCCCTTGAGCATTGTCGTATTATCTTTGTTACAAACTGGCCAGAGAAGTAGAATATTTCTTTACACTGAAAGCCAAACTCGACAAATTTGTTCACATAATGACAAAGTCTTTATCTCCTTGACAATGGGTGGGTTTGTGGAACACTGCTCTTAGCTTTCTTCCTGTCCTGAGCTATAAACTGCAACTCTAAAGCACATCAACCTGTTGTCCATGCAAACCATGAACCATGATCATGTAAAGCCACAATATTATAGGAACTTTTCTCTCACTTGACATTTTGGTAAGAGTTTCAGTGTTCTCTCTCCCTTCCTCTCCATCCCCTCCAATATTTTATCAGTATTTTAAAAGGCTACGAAATGCTAACCTCGTGCTGAAGTGTCACCTATAATTTTATTCCACCTGGAGGCGTTCTTCAACTTCTTATTTTAGCAAGTGATTTTGTGATGTGCTGTGAAGGAGACACGTTGCTGACTCACCCTGGCAACCAGCTAGTTGTTCACACCAGCTGTCAAAAGTATGGAGAGCAAGATCTCTAAAACCAATGACTCGTAGCAAGAGCAAGGTTAGAAATGAAGGGACAAAGCCTAATTATAATTAATAATAGTAATAGTAATAATAGTAATAACATCATTGGATTCTGACTCTATAAAAGAACTATGCTCTCAGTGTGCACTGTGGGGTGTTTTATACTTTTCACCGCTGTGCTTCAGGTGATCGTGTTACCTACCTCTGGCTCTTCTGAAGAGCATCTCAGGATGCTTGATCCCCTTTAATCCAGTCTAGGTCTTCAATCAGTAAAGCTAGTTCTACTGGCTTTCAGACACTGCTTCAGCGCAGGTGAAGCCTGTCCCAGGTGAAATGTGAATTACAGCAAGTGCAGCATTTCACATGTTACGTGGCCAAAAATTGGAAATGCCAAAAAGCCTGAAAAAGGTGAATGGAAGCATGCTTAGACACATCAGGAGCTTCTGGAAGGGTGCAAGTTAGTCTCTGAAGCACAACCAAGGTTCAGTTTCAATTGTACTGCTTATGCATTTGATCAAGTTGTGCGTAGCCCTGTAAGATGGAACAGTTCTGTCATCATTTCAAAGATACAGGGGACCAATCCTGAAAATGGCAAATTAATCAAGATGAATGCCGAGATCCCACTGAGGGGAGGGCTGCAGACAAAGCATGGGATCAGGCTCGGGGCTTGGTACCCGTTCCATATTTCACTTAGCTTTCTGGGCTTGTTACTTGTGATCAATATTTTACAGCTAAGCAATGGCACACAGGGCACAGAATAACCAGTTTTGATCTCCTCATGACAAATACAGTGATAAATCAGTTCCTGTCCATCAGGGCACCCATCTGTCATACTGAAAGCTTGGGCCAAACTCCGCTTGAGCTTTACAAGTTCTGGTCACAAACTTCTGCTCATAGTGATTAAAGCTGAGGACTAAATAATTATTTATTCCGATTCCACTGAACCTTCAAAATGAGGAAAAAATAAATAAAAATGTTCCCTCAGAACTGGGGACAAAACTGTAATAAATTTTTATCCGTATTTTTCACGGATAATTTAACAATATCAATATCCTTTCGTGGAGGGAGAAATACGACCGAAACTTTTCCCATTAGCGTAGTGCCTCTTTTCATTTTACAGGCTCAGAAAGGCCTTTCTGCAGCAGGCTATATATAGCAGTGCTAGATATAAAATAAATCTTACAGATACGTGTGCACTTCTTACAATGCCAGAAATAAATTTCACTCTCAGCACACCTCAGTTAGCCACTGCTTTCACTGATCTTGCAGAAATTGCCTGTGCGTGTGGCAAGGACTTCGTACAAAGCTTTTACCTTGAAAATGTATTGAGGTCTTGATTTGATCTTCTTGTCATTTTCTTAAAAATTGCTATAGATTTTAGTTAGACCAAACACATACCCTTGGTTGTTCTGTTATTCTCTACTGTATTCCAGCAGAACCACTGCAAAAGTGTAGAATTCTGAAAATGAGGGAAGCCTGAGTTGTAGTGCAGAGGTTTGATGTGGGTACAATAGGCTGAGCTTCAGTGCAACACAAATGGCCAGAGAGAAGAAGAGTATTTCTGTGAACCTGAAAAATGTTTTTCTACAGAGGCTACAGCACCAGGCTGAAAAGGAAGGGTGCACATCACACTTGGGCCATCATTTTAGTTTACCGCACATCTGAAAACTTTGGTCTGAGGTCTTGCACCTGTCATTAATATTTTAAATGCTCTCCTCTTCATTAAATGTCTGCTCTTCCACAATATAAAACATCTATAGTTTCTCTGACACTTTAAATTGGAACAACCAAAAAAGCCCACCACCCTATGAAATGCAGATACTGCCCGTATGTCTTCCTGTCTTTCCATTTATGATGTGGTCTTTGCCAACAGGTATGTTCATAACTGGGTTGGAAATGATTAAGGATAGCTACAGTAAGGATGAGATCTAGTCAAATCCTTGTCATAATAGACATATTTAAAGGAAAATAGTGTAGGAATACCAATTTTACATGTTAGAGGATGAAGATATAGGTTGTATCTGCGCAGAACTAGACGGATGTTCCCACCTTATTTCTAGTAGCTCCTCAACCAGCCTTAATTTAGCAGTAAGTATTGTCTGAAGCCCTGCAGTGTAAAGGAATGAGAAATGCATGCTACAAATGTTTTAAAGCAATAGCCCGTTCCTGTAATGTCGCTCTAAATGCTGCCTATTGGTAGTTCTTTGTAATTTCTGCATGAATGTCAAGTTTAATTTAAATTGTGCTTGTAATTGTTAAAAGTCAATCACTTACACACGCCTCCCACTGAGGCTATAGCACTTTTCCATCACTTAGTGTGTAAGCATTAATCAACTTGAGTTCTCTGTGTTAGCTTAACACCCACTTTGTTGGGGGTGTGATGAGAGCTAATTTGGGTAAATTACCAAAGAAATCTGCTTCTCACCCAAATATCAGTGAAATAGTAGGGAAACATTCACTGTGGTGGTGCTGACTTTTGATTTTCCTCTGCAGGAAGGAGGTGTAGTTGCTCTCTTTAAGATCTGTCGCCAGGATTGTTTCAGGCGCCTTTATCCCCAGACTCTGAGAACACTGGCATCCATTTGCTCTGTAGAGGAAGGGGTGCACCAGCTGGAAAAGGTAGGCACTGCATCATCTTTTAGCAACTGCGTGGGAAATCAGAGAAAGGCTGTCTTTAATCTGCTCTAGGAACTGGTGACTTGGTGGTGTTTAATAGCAGGTTCTGTACTCTGCTCCCATTTCCTGTGCTGAACTCGTCTGCAGTTTGTACAAAATCAGTCCCAGAAATAACACGGCCCTATCCAGTTGCTTGCAAAAATAAGCAAAATGGGGATAATTTTCATAACACAGGTAAACACTTTGGTGACTCCGTCAAAAAACTAGGGAAATTACAGTTTCAGGACCTTCTAAAGTGTTTGTTTAGAAACTTCAGTGTTTCCCATAGTGCTTAAAACAGCAGAAAGCTTTATGCCCCTAAACCCTTTCCTGATGCTCAGGTGGGGCACCTGCTCGTGGCACTGCAGTGCCTTTTGAGAACTGCAATTACACAGCAAGGACTGGGGCAGATGTAGCGGCAAGCCAAGAGAAAAATGTGTCTGCTAATCAGCAGCTCGTCTCCTAAAGCCAATTTTAACCGGGATGGCAATGATCTAAACATTGCCCAGATGAAATTATAGCAACTGTATAGGTCCCATTTCTTTCTCACTTCCACTACACACTGCTGTGTTTTGGAAAACTAACACTTCTGGTCTGTAAATCGTGATCTCATCCTTTGTGTTTCATAAAACAGCCATCTTCCACAGCTGAATAATGGCCTCTTCAAGTTAATGATAAATGATTTCACTGCCACTTTACATTGACATATCTTGTAATTTACTGCCCAGAATTCAAGCAAACCATGACAGAACATCTGCAGCAGAATGCAGGACTCTGAGCTTACGGTAAATGACGTTGACTTGAAGTTTTTTTGACATAATGCTGGTTCAGACTGACACCAGAATCAGTCTAAAAGGACCTTTCATTATGTCCACTATAATAGTGGAATTAATAGAGTTAGAAATGTCAAAGATGGATTCAACTCACCTGGTTCAGTTCCTGGCAGCGTCCACATACATTTAATGTGACCCATATCAAAGCTGACAAAATAGGAGCCCTAGAAAAGTGACCACTCTCAAGTTCACATGACTTCAATCTACTTTAATGTTGGTCACAAGTGGAATTGCCTGGGGTAAAACTTGTCACAGGACTGGAGTAGGGCTTAGAAGATTTTTGACTGAAAACCCCTATCACTGCCTTCAGTAGTTCATTTTCCTTCGGAGACTTCGATTTGTAAGTCACATTTTGGTAAAAACACAGTCTGCAGCATGAGGATGTTAATCCTGCCCATCTGATGGATTTATGACGGGGATTTCTGTATCACTTTGTCACCTTCTTTGCCTAGAATTGTATTGCTGACAGTCTGTGTTAATTTTGGTCCAGTACCTGTTTCATATATTCAGAAGCAAAGATATTTTTCCCTGTAAGGAGGCTACTGGCCACCCCAGTGCTAACAGGGAGCAGATAGCACAGCCCAGTACAACGCTGTGTCACCCATAAATAATCTCTCAGCTTGTCACAGCCCGTGTTTGCCAGTTAGTAGAGCTGAAGAAGGACAGCAAACAAGAAAATGTCATCAGTCTTTTTAGTCTCATTTCACTCTTCTTGTGCACCTGTTTAGAAACAAGACATTCTGACCACAGGGAATGAGCAGAAAGTGCATGGATCAGATGCAAACAGCACTCCACTTTTTTTATACTGTATTCTTTAAATAAGAAATCTGTTTTTTCTTTCAAAATTTGAATCACTCTTGCAAAGAGCAAACAAGAGGGTTAACAATATTTGCATCCCCGTCACAGAATTGATTATAGTACTTCTTACCTTGCAGAAAGGGGGGCTTCTATTATCCAACCAAGTACTTGCATGGTGATGGAGCTTTTCATTTGCTCCGATGTGAACATCATTATGCCACCTAGTGCTTTAGAGCACCTGTGCAATTTGAATTTGACTTTTAACGGCAGAAAGTTCATTCAAAAACAGAAGACTTGGCCTCCAAACAATTCAGAGACACACATGACCCAAACACACTCCCCTCGTTATTTTTCAATTAGATTTCACGAGCATTAAGATGGATAAAAGACCACTGAGACGAAAGCAGGAAGTGCTATGATTCCTAATGGCACGTACGTCTGGGAGGTGGACCAAAGGAGAGGGCTGTGCTCTCTGCAGTAATTGCAGTGCTTAGTCACTGAGGACAGAGGGAATGTTGTTTATTTATCCAGTGCTCTGTGCTTGATGATTCAGTCACAACACAAGAAGGATAACAAGGATGTCTGTGTTATTGTAGAGGGTTATTTAGAAAGCAAGCAAGGAAGGCGGTCGTTCACCGAGGGCAATCCAAGCATGGAGGACTTGAACAATTTTCTCTGGCTTTAAGACACTTGATATTAGTATTTCTTTTACAATTAGTGCAAAGTTCTGGTGAAAGATATTAAACAGTGTGTAAAACATCCGTCTTGATTGTGCTTTGGGGTTGCAGTGTGGAAATACTCTTGTTGTTTATTAGTGAAGGAAAGCAACATCTGAGTGCTCATTTCTGAAGGGTCCAAACCTGCCTATTGAGGAAAAATGTTTCCCACTTACTAAAAAAGCAATTCTTGTTCTTTCTAGTCACACATCTTAAAGAATAAATCTGAGCGGCCACCTTACCAGCACGCTTGAAAAAAGCTGTCAGTGTTTTGCCATCTTGCTGAACAAGTTAATCTTTGCTATGATTACACTGACCGAGTGGTTGTTACAGGGAACAGCTCTTACTCTTTCATGTGAATCTAGCTGCCTGTGCAAGCAGTTCTGCAAAATCAGTTGGTTAAAGCACCAGTTTTACAGTAGTTATGATTTCACTTGTAAGTACTTCTCAGTACCTTGTGAAAAGGTCTGTTACGTTGTTGTACATTGAATTACAGAGCTCCAGGAACTCAATAGTCATTAATTAGCCAGGCAATTACAGTAGAAAAAAGTAGTGGTCACATTTTGTGACTGAGGGCTGTCTGTAAACAGATGTTGTTCTGTGTAACCTGTGCCCCGTGAGGGGCAATTTTGGTACTTGAAGCTGCTTATCGATGTCCCGGTCCCATTGTTTGGTACACTTTAACTTCAAAAGTCTATTGTGGCACCAGGTTAGAGATCACTCTTCAGTCTCAGCTTCAGTCCCACAAGTGGGGAGACCTGTCTGTCTACCTAGGAGAGCTTTGTCATGTGTGTCTTGTGGTGCTTGAGCTTGCAAAGTTTGTAACAAAACCTCTCTGCATCAGAAGGGTTTAGTTACTCTTGCTCTAGGCGCTCCAACGTTTCTGCAGAGACACTGTATTATAGAGGCAACAGATACTGCAGAAAGAGCCAAAAGCTGGTTTAAACCCAGAAGGACTGACAGAACCACAGAACATTAGGGACTGAAATTTGAGTGAGGTGAGCACGACTGCAAACTGAAGAACCATGTTTGTGCTGCAACATGCAGACCTGTTTGTGTATCCAACCCTGAGACTTGGGTCAGAGATATATTGGTGTAGTGGGAGATTTGGTCTCGTCGTAGACATTGGTAGTGGGTTACAGATGGAAGACTATCTGAGCAGTTATGAGTGTGCTTTGAAAACTTATTTCACCTCAAAGGTTTCATTGTAGGCAGGATTGTTGAAGGCACAGAGCTGGAATAAATGAATGTCTCCATTTTATGAAACTTAAGGTAAAGAAAAAAGTATATTGATCTTAGATTGTCAGATACTGCACATTTGCATTCAGAATTGCAGTCAGAATAGCTTCGAACATGATTTTCATTGCCAAGACACAGAAACTTTAACTATATGATCTTCAAGATGAAACAAGCTTGTCTGGAAAAGAGGTTTGTATCTGAACACTACCACACATCTTTAGTACGTTGTTTGCCTAAGTTCTTTAGACTTTTCTCTTCTGGAGCCTGAATTAGGTCCTTGTTTTGCAGAGCTCTTGGAACAAAGTCTCTCCTATACATATGCTGACGTGCAGCTTCATTAGAGTCTAAAGACTGAGGCGGTTTCCCTGCTTCAGGTCTGTCCATGTTGCTGTTGACTGGTGCTCAAAAGCACAGCTTTCCAAATTACAGTGAAGCTCACTTGCGTGATGTTTTTCACCGCGACAAGTTTCAATAACAGAACTGCAGTTGGTTCAGGAATAAATCGCGAACAGATAGATGGTGCGACACAGCGCCTTTGTGTCTTCTGTGTTTTCCCATTGCATGTGAAACATTGTTGTGTTAAAAAGCTGTAACTCAGCTGGGACACAGATCAAGACTCAATTGCCCCAAAGCCATCATGAATTGTACAAATTGTCGTTCAAGCAGCTGCTTAAATATTAACAGTGCTCAGCGCATGTTTACTTACGCTGTTTAAACTGCTCCAGAAAGGAAGACACCTGGAATCAACTCGTTAAGAGAAGACATTCTAGAGACACTAGTGACGACGCTTGTTGCTGTCATTAATAAATGCTTCTTTTAACAAATGATCCAGCTTTTACCACTGAGCTTTAAACAGAATTGCCCGGGTATAGATTACTGAGAGTTGAATTGGCTTTGAATCTTTAATTTAAAGCACATCATTGGGAATTACTTCCCTCCAGAACAAGAATCTGAAGAAAGAGTAACCTCCTATGTTTCAGCTAACAACCATTGCCTCTTGTTCTATCACTAGATGAAATTGAGAAGAGCCTGGCTCCATCCTCCTGACACTCACCCTTCACATATTTATAGACATTAATGAGATCACCCCCAGTCTCCTTTTCTCCAAGCTCAAGAGACCCAGCTCCCTCAGCCTCTCCTCATAAGGGAGGTGCTCCATCTCCTGCATCATCCTCCTTGTCCTATGCTGGACTCCCTCCAGCAGCTCCACATCCCTCTTGAACTGAGGAGCCCACACATCACAAACTCTAGCAAGAAAGTTGTCAGAGACTTTTCCTCAGAGAAGATCATAGAATCATATGAACTGGACACAATACTCCAGGTGTGGTCTCACCAGGGCAGAGTAGAGGGGGAGAAGAACCTCTCTTGATCTGCTAACCACCCCTCTTCTAATCCACCCCAGGATGCTGTTGGCCCTCTTGGCCACAAGAGCACATTGCTGGCTCATAGTCATCCTGTTGTCCACCAGGAATCCTTAGTCCCTTTCCCTTACACTACACTCCAACTGGTCAGTCCCCAGTTTGTACTGGTACCTAGGATTGTTCTTGCCCAGATGTAAGACTCTGCACTTACTCTTGTTATAGCTCATTAGATTTTTCTCTGCCCAGCTCTCCAGCCTGTCCAGATCTCACTGAATGGCAGCACAGTCTGCTGGGGTGTCGGCGACACCACCCAGCTTTGTGTCATCAGCAAACTTGCTGACAGTGCATGCCAATCCCTCATCCAAGTCATCAATGAATAGATTGAACAGGACCGGTCCCAGCACCGATGATGCTGTGAAGCATCAGACTGGCTGATAATGACTGACTCTTTGTCTGTAACCTCCATGCTGCTCTCCTCGAACGGGAGGTGTTCCACTTCCCTCATCATCTTTGTGGCTCTGCGCTGAATACCCTCCAGCAGCTCTATGTCCTTCTTGAACTGAGGGGCCCTGAACCTTGTAAAGCTCTAAGGCTGGGAAGAAACTTTCTGCACGGGACACTTGTGTGCTAAAAGCATGCTGGATGTTTGAGAGGCAAGGAGTTCAAGGGATGTGTTCCCTTTGCCACCCTTCGCCTGGAGAGTCACCTCTTCTGGTTTGCGTAACGTGCTTTTGTGAACGGTTAACACTGTTTGTGTCTACCTTTGATGGCTGTTTTGTAGCCAGGCTTTAAAAATCGAGCTTGTGGCTAGATTTGACTTTTGAGAGAGGAGGACAGCCTTTTAAAGACCAATTCAGGCAAAGTTTGAGCACACTGAAACTTGGTGTCATTGCTAACTGAAGTTGGGAACTGTCTCTCACTGTTGTAACTGTGAAGGTCACAGGAGACTGAAGAGCTACAATGAGACATGACATGCAAGAGAACTTTAAAGTGGAGAACAAAAGCTCCTTTACACATGGCCTTTTTGGTAATCCAGCAAACCTTTATCAGTAGCTGAGTTTGTGTTACAATTAGATAATGTAAAGTTCTGGTCTTGCAGCTCTTTAATTTACTGGACACTTCTTAGTAAGCTGTTTAATTAATTGGCAGTGAAAAATGTACTGAGTTTGGCAAATTACATTTCTGTCAAAGCCCCTGCAAGATTCATTAAATCATCTCTGAGAGTGCAGGAACTGCCCTTCCTCATGAAGCCACTGGCTTCATGTATATGAGGTGTTCTGAGTTTTCCCTCCCGATTACCCAGTGATGTGAGTACAATTAGCAGATGTAGCACCTTTCAGCACAATCCAGGCCTCTTAGGAGGCTGCAGAATCCAACTGTCTTCATTTATGACAGGCTCCAGTTCTAGGGGAAAATGCTTTGAAAGTCATGGGAGAGACTGGTTTCTAAATCATCCCCCTGCCCTGAAATGAAAAAGACACAACCCCCAACCACCTCGTGACTTTCTTTTTGGTCTGCTGAAAACCCCTGGCAGTTACACACCAGATTAAAGTTTGCATGCCTTATGCTAGTGCTCCCTTTAGCATGCAAAGAGATTTGCCATTTTATTGAAAGACTATCCAAGAGATGTGGAATAGAATAAGGACAGACAGGTTAGTGCAGCATTACAGGACTTTGCCAGATCTTTGTCGGAAAAGGCCACACAGAGGCTGCTCTGGCTGAGGGCACGGCCGTTATCCCAGTGCTGTCCAAATGATTGATTATATCACGGTGGTTGTGGTCTACACAGCCTTGTCTCACTTGTTCTAACAAAACATATTGCTTCTCCTTACTAACTTCATAATCATGTTATAGATTCTAGAAGACAGAGCAAGGAGCCAGCCCGCGTGGCATTGAAGAGAAACGTTTTGGTAATTCTGATGAAGTAGCACAATGTGCGACTTAGCTGAGGGTTGGTGACTAGCTATGGAGTTTGGAAGATGCCAATAATGTTGTTTATCAGTGGAGGCTCATTTAGATAACAGACCTGCCCTAGACTCTGCAAACTTACACATGTGTGTGCACTTAGCCTTACGCCTGACAACAACTTAATTTAAAACCAAGGGAACCGTTACCCATTAAAAATGTCAACAGAGAGGGACCTCTGCTTGTCTGTTCATGGCTGAGGTTTCAGACTGCTGTAAACTTCGCAGTGTAAATCTTCATTTGGTGATCACTGAGGGCATATTGCTGTGCATCAAAGCAAAGCTCTCAGAGCTAGATGAAATAGTGCAAGAACTGTTGATAAACCTTTTCTGACTTTCCAACAGAGGCACAGCAGGAAGTCCAGGAGCTGATGCACGAATCTGGAAATTGATGACAAAAGTGCCAGCTGTCTTCTAACCCAACAATGGCCAACTGAAGTCTGTTGCCTTTAGCATGAATCTCCTCATGATACCCGCCCGCCCAGGCTTTGCTTTCCTTGGACCTGCGCTCAAAGTGGCGTGTTGCTTACACACGCACGTGTGCAAAACTCCACAACAGTCAAAACAGCCCTGTTTTATTCGGGTTTTGTCATGTTCCAGTTAGACCTGATCAAGTGAAGGCTGGCAGTTTTTATCCATTATGTGCTGAGGGTGTGTCTTGACACTGCTTTGTGGTATTTTATCATGGCTCCAGAGCGCTGTTCGTGCAGAGTGAACGCGGATAGAACTAGCTGTGTTTTGGCATTTGGTTCCCCTGTATGACGCAGTCACTGTAAAAGGAACAACCTCTCTTCTCATCCGTCCCTCAGCTCTAAGTTTTTATACACATGAACTTTTTTTCAGCTGAGGTCCAGAAGAGGGAGCCTTCAGTTTTTTTTCTTGTTTTAAAAAGATACGTTTTATTGAAATCGCTTTCCAAATCTAGAAAGCCCTCAGACTGTGCCAGGCTGCTGAGGCGAGCGCTTCCATGAGCAAGACCAAACTGGAGCAGTGCCTGTGGACTGCCATGTCGTCCAAGTGCCTCTTGAGACTCTGAAGTGGCGCCAAGTTACTCCTCTGCACTTGTTTGGCTCCCGTATAATTTACACACGTTTTTTGAGTCAGTTATATTGGTATTTTATGCTGTCTGTTGATTTTATGTTTCACTAAGTATTTTATTTGAAGGACCCCGTGCAGATCCAGACTGATGTTTTGAAAGTGAGGATGTTAAGAGAATGATCATTCTTTTTTTATAAAAAAGAGAAATAATTTGAAAATCACTAGAGGATGATCTTTCTGTAATGGTTTAAAGTATTGCCTAAAGCAGTGACAGTGATCAGCATAGCAAATGGTACATGAATGACATCTAAGGGAACAGAAGCCCACACATCAAATGACAGGTGGGTTTTCCCTACCTAATAATAATAATAATAATAATAATCTATCAAGCAAGTTTAATTTTAAAATGAAAGAAGCAGCTTAGTCAGCTCCTAAACTGAAAGCAGAGATTAATGAGAATCAATTGAGCATTTAAAAAGGCTGCAGAGAGAGAGCTATTTTGGACCTCAAACATTCTTCTTGTCCCTGACAGAGGCAGAAAAGAAACTGGAAGGACTTGGTCTTACAGAAAGACCTGTCAGGTTAGCAGCTTCCATAATACTTCTTCTCACTCAGCAGCAAACCATTGCATCACAGACCCGTACATAAATACGCATCACGAATGTGCTTACGCTCCGTGTGTTGAGCGGCTTAGCTGTAGCCACAGCACACTGTGAGGGGAGAGTGGGGTAAAAGTACGTATTAAATGAGACAGAGGTGTTAGGTGGCTCCTCATAATAACACCTCTGCTAAAATTAGACACCTTAGTGTAACTGACCCATCCTGCTGTGGGCTCGATGACTCAGGACTGTCGATGATTTCTGTGACTCATTAGAAAAGTCTAGAGAGTTTACTCTGGACCTCCAAGTTTTGTTTGGCTGACTTTTGAGCTTTCCTAAAATCCCACTGATTGCAGGGATCTGCAGAAAGAGAAGCATACTTACATAGATGTTTTTCCACAGCAGGTATTTGAATGTCTTTCAACTAATGTCTACAAATATTGTGGGTGGTGTCAGGAGGATAGAACTGGGCTGTTCTCGGTGTCATGTAGTGATAGGACAAGGGGCAATGGTTGTAAGCTGGAACATAGGAGGTTCCACATCAACCTGAGAAGGAACTTCTTCATGGTGAGGGTGACGGAGCACTGGAACAGGCTGCCCAGGGGGATTGTGGAGTCTCCCTCACTGGAGATATTCAAGACCCAGCTGGACGGGTCCCTGTGTGACTTGGTCTAGGTGATCCTGCTGTTGCAGAAGGATTGGACTAGATGATCTTTCGAGGTCACTTCCAATCCGTAATGATTCTATGATTCTATGATTCTATGAAAATACAGTCATAGGCTTCTAGGACTTGCTAGTTCTTCCCTTCCAGGCTCCTGCAATATTTGTTTTCCTGCCCAAACTGACCATGACTCTTGGAGTTGTGACTCTGGGCACACCAGGCAGAAGCAGATAGCTCTGTGTTGCATTTGCTGGGGATTGTAGCTCATCCATAAACCAGCTGATCTCAGCTGTACCTGAGGATAATGTGATGGAAGTGGCTGGACAACCTTGCTAATGTTGATCTGGTGATTAATACTGGTCATCACTGGGGTGAGACTCGAGACCTGAGAGTGCTGCAGAAAATTGGTTTTCCTCACAGAAGTATCCACATTCTGAATTAGCTTCTCAGTTCAACCACTTCCTCAGGCCTGTTTTTTAGTGGTAGCTCAGGGTAGTAAAACACATAAAGTTCTGCTCATGCCCAACTTTATGCCTGGTCTCTTTTCCAACTCTTGTACTCCTGTGAGCAGCACTGCCCTGCCCTGCCTTGGCTCCGACCAACCTCTTCATCACCGCAAGCGTTTTCACGCTCACTGGGGCAGTGAGGCCATAGGACTCCTGCTTGTGGCACCGAGTTTAGCTCAGCTCTAACTTGGAGATCTTTCCTAGCTGTTGGTACTAAGGAACTTCAGCAGATTTGGTCCCACTGGTGCTGCCAAAATGTGCTAAGTGGATGGCTTCGCCGAGCAGGAGACTCACAAATGTGTCATTGGCAAAATCTCATTTTCTGTCTGTACGCAGCTGCTTGTGCTTTTTGTGGTGGGGCTTTTTACCTACTGTTTGCCACAATTATGGCCAAAACCTCTTTTCTCTTTCTTCCCATCCAGTACCCGTCACTGCAACAAACTGAGGCACTTATTTACAAAAGTGGAGAAAGACACAGGTTTGAGTCCAAACAGAGCTAATTCTCTTCAGTGATTTTATTTCTCAGCCCAGGCTCTTCTAGGAAGCTGCACTTCCTGCAGTCAATGGCATATTGAGCAGAGAGTGTCTGCTCTACTACTGATAACACTTGATGCTTGTAGTTACTACCAGGGCTTGGTCTGCATAAATGCTGATGCTTAGACTTGTTCCTGTGAAGATCAAGGTCACAGCTAATCTCACGTGCTGCACTGAGGACCAGATAAGTTGGAAGCTGAACCTGCAGGGAGGAGTGGTTGAGACAGAGGACCTAAAGTGACTCAACAGGAAGCTTCTTTAATGATAACAGCCTCAACCAATGACCACTATTAATCTTCCTACCAATAGTTTTGCCTGGTTTAATTGAGTACTTAGCAGTTTTCCCTTTCCACCCAAACAGCACTATACAAGCACAGAACTGCCTCGGGGTTTTCCTACATTCTGACTGTTGCATGGGTCAAATGCTAACTCTTGCTGGAGCTAAGTTGTTGTGTTGGGGTTTTCTTTTCCAGAGCTAGTTGTAAAAAACAAAGACAATCAAACCCAGTATCCTTTGAAACTCAGTTTCCTTTCCATGTGATGTGCATTTTAAGTCAGGGCTGGAAGTACTCAATTACTCAGGTAAAGTGTCCTGCACATTCTCCTAACAAAACTGAATTATGTTAATTGTAAATTTTTTCTTACCTCATGTTTGTAATGAGCTAAGAGCTGCCACGTGGCTTAGCTGAAGCTCTCCCATGATATGCATGAGTCTCCCTGTATTTCTCAAAAATTAAAGTTAAGTACTAATGGCAGGTGATGTAGAGGCGTGTGTGTGTGTGTGTGTGTGTGAAGACAATTATTGTAATTTTTTTTTGCCCAGGCTTGTTTGCAGGAAACCACTTAGATCTGGCACTTTGCCTGATTTCTACTAAAACTTTCATGTTTCAAAAACACTGTCAAAAACATTTAAAAAGCTGTTGGAGAAACAAGCTCATCTGTTTAAGATGACAACCCCGTTTCAAAAATTTCTAACATCATTGCTCATGTATTTACTGCCTCTTACTTCTCTTGCTTATTGTTAAGTCCATAGACAATGGTTCTTTCACTGGCTGTTCCTTTCCTTGCCAGCACTGTCTAGAGATCTTCCTTCTTGTTCATTTGTGGCCCCTGGGAAAGGACAAACAGGCTGTTGTATGGATCAAGATCTGCTGATACACAAAACTGCTCTCAGTTTTCAGAGCTACTTTGCTGCAGGTCATCGATTGACAGGCTGCTCCCTCCAGCTTGTGTTTGGGTGGGTACGTAAAGTCCACGGAGTAATTGGGGCTGACACTTAGCTGAGGTGGAACCCCGAGCTGTGTGTTTAGTCTTCTTGATTCACTGGAAGTAACCTGGAGTCTGGAAAATAGCCTTTTAGGCTATTGGGCATAGCTATCCACTCACTTTTAGACTTCAAATGGAAGTTTGATCTGACAAGGATCTTCAGCTTAGATGAGGTCTTGCAGAAGGAATCTCCAGGGGACCAGCAGGTGGAATTAAGAAAGCAGAAGCCTTTTCTGTTATTATAAGATTTCTTTGGAAAGTGTTTCTGGCAGCTGTGAAGGCATTTTCCCTCAGCTTTGGAGAGTTGGAAAGGACTGTACGTGCTCTAGATTCTTGGAAGTAGGACTGGGCCTTTCTCCTGCAGTGAAATTTTCAGTTCAACTGTTAATGGAAAGACTTTTCAATTTTGTGATCACACAAATTGATCTGTAAACCTGATCTTCTTCCCATCTGTAACCTCCCTTTCACACCCACACACCACATTCAATTTAGTGACCACATTCAATTTAGTGACCGGGTAGATCATTGTTTTATCTTATTGCTGTTTTTAATGTGATTCATTAAGCAGGGCTAGCAGAAGCATCTCCATGGATGATCGTCATCCCTGCAGAGTCTGCTGTGTCTGGCAAAGAGAAAACTGCGGAGGAGAAAGTCTGTTATAGGAAAGTGAGGAGCTTCCTCTGTCTCAATCTTCTTTTGCAAGTACTTCTGTTTCCTGCCCTAGGTGAATTTCTTGACCTTAGCAGCTTACTTCACCAAATCATTTGCTGCTTCTCCTTAGCTACAAACAGCTACTTTAAAGTTTCTCAGTGTGGTGCAGGAACAGCCAGACTTCAGAGTAATGAGTTTGTCTGTTGTCCCTGAACCTGCACCACAGATCCATTTTGCTCCAGTGATTTAGCAGGCTGAGAAACAACCGTGATTCACTCTACTTGCTGTTTGCTTCGGTTTTCCGTCTTGCTGTGTCGTCTTTGCCCCCGAGGAGCTGCTCCCAGCTCTCCCACGCGGTGCCTTGTGCAAGAGTGGCCCCCAGTGGAGGCTGCGGTTACGGCAAAGTTCGCTGCCGCGGCGCGAGGGTTACCCAGACCTGCCCAAGTGCGGGCTGCAGGGGCTGCATGGGGAGGGCAGGTCTGGAAGGACCACGGCTATGCACAACACAAGTGTTCCCCTAAATCAAGAACACCTACCTGCCAGCTGGGCTTTGCACTGGAGAAGTTTAGGTTATCTGAGCATTTATCTGTCTATTTACAAGCACCTCTAGGAGGGCTCTTTCTCTTCAGGATAGACCCCCTGCTTTAGCTGCTTGTGGTTCAAGAACTGTAAGCCACACCTAACGCAAGAGTGTCCTGGGGAGCGGAGTTAAAAATGCCACCTATTCCTATTGCTGTGAAATGACTGCTTGAATCGTGAATGTATCAGCTCCAAAAGCTGGGAGGGGAGCATGTTGGGCATGGTGGCGAGGGCGAAGAGGAGACCACAGCTCTTGGTGCAAGCTGAGGTGCAGCATTCTGAGTAGGCTGTAAGGTGTGAAAGGGAGGAGTGAGAACGGGAGGAATGCCAGATGTGTGTCACTGGGTTGTAAGGAACTCTCTAGAGAGCGTATTTTAATGTTTTTAATCCAGGCCATGCTAACAGTAGCACTACCAAAAAATGAATGGTCATTACTAATGAGCTGTAAGCAGATCAACTGCCACCTAAAGTGGAGTCCTAGACATAAAGTCGTAATGTGCAGGGAAAGGAAGTTTTGTCTAAAGACTATACTGCTTACTTGGAGGCTCAACTACGTACTGCTCCCTGGGGAATGAAGCTATCTGCGTCCTCTTCCGGAGTCAAATACTTTGGTGAACAGGAGTTTGGGAGTAACTGTAGTGCCAAAGAGAAGCAGATGAATTGGAATGATGCTCTTGGGTACCTAGTACTATTGAACTCTGCTTTCAGTTCCAGATTGCTCAGTGTCTGATATCAGATTTTTCTGATATCAGTTTCTAGAACTTTCCATCTTTAACTGGTTTTGCTCCTTTCCATGGTGTTTATTTTAGCCTTTCCATTGTAAGCACTGGACACTGCCATTTTGGCCAAGCTGGAATTATTTCAGACCTGCAAGGAGAGGAGGGGCGTGAGAAAGAGTTCCAGAGAGGAAGACAGAGTTTAAGAAAGGCAGAATGGCAATTTGGACAAGGCCAGTTTGTTTACAGACTGCGGAATGGTTTTCGCTGAAGCAAAGTCATTCGGCAGAGGAGGCTGTTCGTTAAGTGCATGCTCTGTCACTGTTGCAGTACTATATTTTGCAAGTGATCCCATTAAATCCCCAAGATTTCCTGTGGAATAGGTTACTATTCAGTGTAAGATATTTTCTCATAATTTGTGGAGAAATTGCTACTTATTTTGACCATAATTACAATATGATTTATCCAAGCATTGTGTGGCAGTAGTTAAGTAGATGTTTACCTTTGTTTTCTAGTACAATGCAACAGCAAAATTAAATCAGTCAGGAGTAAGAAGCTGTCTTGAATGTGTGACATGAGCTTCATGGATGACCCAAGCAGAATGTTGAGGAAGGAATGATAATAGAAGAACACAAACCAGAGCTGTTGAACAAGCTTGCTATTTAGTTTTGACCTAGATACTTGGTTTATTCTGAGGAAAGTTAAAGGCATAAGTGCAGAGGTACCAATACAGACTGAGAGAAGACATGCTGGAGAGCGACCCTGTGGAAAAAGATCAGGGGGTGCTAGTGGATGAAAAGCTGCACATGAGCCGCCAATGTGCAATTGCAGCCCAGAAGGCCAACCACATCCTGGGCTGCATCAAAAGTAGCTGACTGAGCTGGGGTGGTTTAGTTTGGAGAAGAGGCTGAGGGGACAGCTTATTGTTCTTTACAACTATCTGAAAGGAGTTTAGGGGTTGGTCCCTTCTCCCAAGTCACTAGTGACCGTTGCCAAGAGGATGTGGCCTCAAGTTGTGCCAGGTGAGGTTTACGTTGGACATCAGGAAAAATGTATTCCCTGACAGCGCGGTCAGGGATTGGAACAGGCTGCCCAGGTAAGGAGTGGATTTGCTGTCCTTAGAGGTGTAAAAAAATTATGTAGAAACTTAGCTTAGTGGGCATGGTGGCATTGGGTTGACAGTTGGACTTGATGATCTTGGAGGTCTCTTCCAACCTTAATGATTCTGTGATTCTATGATTCTAAGACCCTGTGAGTCTATGTTTCTATGATTCTATGAAGTGTGGCCAGCACATCAAAAGAGGTGATTCCGCCCCTCTGCTTTGCCCCGGTGAGACCTCACGTGGAGTACTGCGCCCAGCTCTGGAGCCCCCAGCACAAGAAGGGTGGGAACCTGGTGGACTATGTCCAGAGGAGGCCATAAAAAAGCTCAGAGGTCTGGAGCCCCTCTCTTACGAAGACAGTTTAAGAGAGTTGGGGTTGTTCAGCCTAAAAAGGAGAAGGTTCCAGGGGGACCTTATAGCAACCTTCCAATACCTGACAAAGGCCTTTAAGAAGACTGAGGAAGACTCTTCACAAGGGTAGGGAATGACGGAATGACAAGTCACGGATCATGGTTTGAAGCTGGAAAAAGGCAGATTTAGACTGGTGATTAGGAAATATTTCTTTAATCTGAGGGAACAGGTTGCCCGGAGAGGTGGTGGAGGTGCCATCCCTGGAGACATTCACGGTGAGGCTTAATGGGGCTCTGGGTAATCTAGTTAGTGATGTCCCTGCTTGTTGTTAGCGGGGGTTAGACTAGATAGCCTTTGGAGGTCCCTTCCTACGCAATACATTCTGTGTTTCTGTGAGAAGAGACATTTTTCTTTCTCAGTGGAGATTGTTCCCTTCCCCTGTCCTGGAAGACCTGGGCTGCAAGCCACAGAACCTCACCTGGGCAATACATATGGATGAAGCCTTTGCCATACTGGCTTTGCCATGTAAGTAGTTTTGCAAGTGACATTGGTGTCACTTGGAGTCGAATACCGATGTGCTGTGCATCCTCATTTACTCTTCTCGCTGAGCTTTGCCAGACGTGAAATGGCAGGTTTAAAGTGTGGTTTTGCCACAGTTTGCCACTTGTCCACTAGAAGGATTTCTGTCTTGTATGAACTAGTAAAAATTAAGGCCTAGCCACAAAATATATGAAGAAGGCAAGGCACCTAGGACCTAGGGCACTGAAGAAGGCACTAGGACAGAGAAGTCCAATGAATCATTTGAAGACTTTCATCCTGAACAAGGACAGGTAATTGAGACATACTTGTGTAATTACAATTGATTTTTCTCACAGAAAAAAAAGAAAGACAGAAAATATGGCAATTGCTGAAAGTGGTAATGGAAAAGGAAATAATTTTAAGTAGAGATGACGCTGGCTTTTTCTTTCCTTTGCTCTCTTGCTTCTAAAGAAAGCTATGAGTGTTGACATTTAATCCTCCAAAGAAGCCGGCTGGGCAAGCCTGTAGTGCTATTTCAGGGAAAAAAAAAATCACACAGAGCAATAGGAAAAGATAGAACTAACACAATTTAATTAAGTAAGATCAGTTGTTCAAGCTCATTAGAAGATGACTGATTACAGGGGGCAGGTTTTGGTGTTTGGTTGGGTTGTTCTGAAGTGGAATTGTTTACTTCTAGCTGTTCTGAACAAACAAATTATAGCACTTTCAAACCCTTCGGGCATAACACTAGGTAATGTTTTGCATCTCCTCTTGGTTTGTAATCACTTTTGCATTTTACCTCTGCTTAATGGTAGTCCTCAGCAAGACAAGCAGGAATCTAAGCCATAGACATCAGTAAAGCCCGGCCAATATCTCTGTTGCAGCTGTCCAACTAGTCCATGATGGTTAGCTATGGGGATGGCACAGACACGTTTCGCTTTGTGGACGAGTGGGAAGCCTTAACTTTGCGCTGTGTGAAAGCCCAGCTAGAAGGTACTTTGCATCTGCTTTGCTGTAAAGGTATTTGCTCAGTGATCACAGAATCACAGAACATTCGGGATTGGAAGGGATCTTGAAAGATCATCTAGTCCAGTCCCCCTGCAACAGCAGCATCATCTAGACCAAGTCGCACAGGAACGTATCCAGGTGGGTTTGAAATGCCTCCAGAAAAGGAGACTCCACAATTCCCCTGGGCAGCCTGTTCCAGTGCTCCGTCACCCTCACCACGAAGAAGTTCCTTCTCATATTTATGTGGAACCTCCTATGTGACTAATGAATCTCCAAAGTTCACAGTGAATGGGGTTTTGGACCCGAGAAGATCCAAATGCAAATATGGGACAACATGGGGTGTGTAATCATTCTTAACTCAAGGAGGTCTTGGTCTCACGGAAAGACATTTGTATATTTATGGCCTCTAACTTGGCTGGGGAATGATAAGATTTCTGCTTGTCAAAAGACTAGCATGTCTGGATTGTAAGGTGTATTTCACACATTTTGAGTGAAACCAAGCGCATAGCACGATCTCTATTCTTGGAAAGTGAGAGAGGCAGTGCTTCCCAACATACCAGGTTAGGACAGAGTTGTGAGTGAACTTCACTGGGACATCTCTTCTAAGTAAGTTATTCACAGAGAGCAAAAGAAAACAAATGAGAGACATTGTCCTCAATCTGTTCTTTGGAGACTACCAATCTAGTGGTAAACAAGAATAAAATGTGTGGGTTATTTTAAAAAATTTGTTGCACTGATTTTCTCTTTCCACTCTAGGATCCTTTTTTGGTGCAGTTCCTATTGAGTCTTGTTTTGTACAGCTTCTCTTCCTCGTCAGACATCAGTCAGAGCAGATTTCAGAAACGTGCTGAATGTGTTTCTGGTGAAACCTAACGGAAGTGTGGCGTATTCTGATTTAGAGTGAGGCTTCTTGGCTGCCAGGGTTGGGAAGTTCTGATTTCAGAGCAATGTTTACACCCCTTCTTTGTACTTGTCGTGCTTTTCTAGTGCCAATTCTACGTGTCCCATGACATTTTTGATGCTTCCCTCTGAAACAGAAGCAAATAGGTCCTAATCCTGAGAGTGGATTCCAGGAGCCCCATACCGTTCTGTGCAAAGATGGCAGGTGGCACAATGAAGCCTGATCACGTGAAATTTCTAGACCAGACTTGGACTTTACAGGTTTGGAAGTTTAGGTGGTTTTGGAACGAGGAATGAGAGATTTACGGCTTATGTGAGGTGAGCATTCAGTATTATTGCAAAATTCTGCTATTTAGTATTTGCTGGTTGTTACTTTCTTCCTGTTGTAGCATCTCTCGTGAGCATTGCTTTAAGAGTTGGCTCACAGACTAGCGACAGTCATCGAAAAACAGGCAGTGACTGGATGGCAGTGTTTGAGACCTTCCTCAACAACATGTTTATTTTCCCAGATCTATGCAGCATGTTAGCTAAAATATGGCAAGTTGAGTTTTATCTTTGCCATCACATAATTCTCTCACTTCTTCCCATCTAAAATAGCCAGAGAAGATCCTGGACTATTAAAGCTCAAATCTGCTCACTAGGTACACTTGGTTTCAGAGTTCTGATGTGGTTTTCTGATGTTAATGAAAATCAGCCAGACTTGCAAATGTGATTTTTGAGTGCAAATTGGAACTGTTCCTTTATCTGGGTGTTACGTTTCAATTAGCTTTTCTTGCTGCTGAAAACACTCTTTGGAAAGTGTAGCCAGATTTGTGGCTTTGTTCGTCCTTCAAACACTGCGTTAGCTTTAGATACGCTCTGCTTGTCGTCTCAGCCGGGATGCTGATCTGGGCAGAGACCTGGTAAATCAGCAAACACTGTTGGATAGAAGAATCAAAATTCAGTCTATAAAAATACTCCGTTTTTTCGGTCTCCTAGCATCACCCTTGTCGTATTCCTTCTAATGCGGAATTAATACAGCAACTGTACTAGACAGAAAGCAGTGCTGTGAGGTACTAACCGAGAGAAAAAGCCTCTGAGATGGTTTTACCTGATGGCTCATAGCAGAACGCTGACTGCTCATAGAGATGCCACACAAACAGCTCCGCTTATCTTGTGCTTAAAGCAATTCTGAAATTATTTTATTGCCACTGCAGTCACAGGAATAAATCAATGCTTGTAGGAGGCCTAAAGAGAGTCTCCTCTTAGGAGAGGCATCTTAGGACCAAATAGCTTGAGTCTACTGCCACAAATAAAGTTCCATCAATTTTTACCAAATGAAAACAGCTAATTTTTACATTGTAAAATTTCGTCTTTCAAAAAGAGAAGGATTTTCCTTGGTTATTACAACATGAATGGACTCTTATTGAGTTGCCCACCAAAAGTTTTATCTTGAAGTGCCATGCATGTTTTCATTATAAATGGCTATCGTAAAGCTTTATAACTTGCTTGTAAAAATTATCTACCAATAAAAATCAAGGTCAGTTCTAGAGCTAATTTATTTAAATTAATTTATTGAACAGCCTTTTTGAAGTAATGAACGTAGCAAACAATTGTATGACACTTGGTGCCTCATAGTGCTTTTCTTAAAAGTATCAAAAAGTTTTGGGAAGAACAGCAAGAGTGAGGTACTGAGTTGCTTTTGGCAATTACCTAAATTTAGACACAAAACCCTTTTTCTGACCCAGTTGCTGAATGTATTTAATACATTCTATTAGGTAGATCTGCTGCTGTTACGGTGCATTTAATCGCGCGTGTGTTATTCACATACAGTGAGCCATTGCGTTGCAGAGACTGTGGATACTTTTTGGGCTAACCCAAGTGACATTACGGAAGTAAGAAATACTTGCAGGGAAAGTGTTGGGTTAAGGGATTTTTCTGAATTCAGAATCTAGTTTTTAAAATAACATTTTAAAAGTGACATCTTGTGCTATGTCCATTGCTCGTTCACTCCCTCTCTTCCTGTCTGACATAACTCTCTGTTGCAGTGTTTTCAGTGTCATCCTGGGAGCACAGGCTAAGGTTCTGTTTGTTTCTGACTTCACAGTGTAAGGAACTGTTGAAAAAATCTAAAAAGAACTCATCATATGTGAAATTACAGTAATTATTAATAACAATAATCCATTCTATTAACCCTTTGGTATAATCACAGAATCATAGAATCACTAGGGATTGGAAGGGACTTCGAAAGATCATCTAGTCCAATCCCCCCGCAACAGCAGGATCACCCAGACCAAGTCACACAGGAACACATCCAGGCGGGTCCCAAACGTCTCCAGTGAAGGAGACTCCACAACAACCCTGGGCAGCCTGTTCCAGTGCTCCGTCACCCTCACTGGGAAGAAGTTCCTTCTAATATTTATATGGAACCTCCTATGTTCCAGCTAACAACCATTGCCCCTTGTCCTATCACTAGATGACACTGAGCAGAGCCTGGCTCCATCCTCCCGACACCCACCCCCACATATTTGTAGGCATTAATGAGGTCACTCCCCAGTCTCCTCTTTTCCAAGCTCAAGAGACCCAGCTCCCTCAGCCTCTCCTCATAAGGGAGGTGCTCCACCTCCTGCATCATCCTCCTTGTCCTACGCTGGACTCCCTCCAGCACCTCCACATCCCTCTTGAACTGAGGAGCCCACACATCACAAACTCTAGCAGGAAAGTTGTCAGAGACTTTTCCTGAGGGAAGACGATGTTGTGAAGCATCAGACTGGCCGATAATGGCTGACTCTTTGTCTGTAACCTCCATGCTGCTCTTTCTGGATAGGGACACTGTCTCATTATGGTAATAGATGAAGAGGGTCCCCTAGAATTGTGCTGTGCAGGGTCTTTTATTTCCTCATGAAAGAGGTGCATAAACAGATGCCTCTTGAAAATAAAACCGACGGCATAACACCAGACCCTAAACGATACAGAGCAATCAAACCTGTTGAAAGAGTGTTCTCGCTCTCCGAAGTGAGCCTCCAGGTGTGCAGGAGTGTGCCCTCACGCGCTGAAGTGTCTGCAATATTATTTGTTTCAAACTAGGTGATGGGAGCATTTCTTTTTTCAGTGAGCACATCTCATTTTCTGGAGCGCCTTGCTATGCATAACTCTGGAGCCCCTGTTTGTTTATAGGAAGAGTTGAGGTAGTTGGTTGTTTTTTTGCTTTTTCTCAGACTGTGATCCCCCCAGGGTAAATAAAAATGAGGACTGTGTGAAAAGAACTAAATATGGTCTTTCCCTAATTCAGACTCCAGGTCTCGGTATCTTGTCCAGCATTCTTGTATCACACATGACGGGTCCTCTTATCTTGTTGCTGGGTCCTTTTTGTGTCTATATGGCTTCATTTTAATGAAATTCAGACCCCAAAATATAATACATAAGGCTTTATCCATTATTTAAAAGAAAGAAGCACATACTTTCTGGAATTTGTAATGCAGATATCAAGAAAATCCTACAAACAGGAATAAATTTCTGCAACTTAAAACCAAGCAAGGATATGCATCCCTCAAAAATGCAGGGCAACAGACTCCGTGAAACTTTGGCCTCTGTCATGTGCCACATAACTTCGACAGCTTAGTCTGTGACTTTATCACATGTCAACACAAAGCAGGTCTCTGCTGTTCTGACGTGCTCCTGAGATTACAGGCGGCAGAGTTATTATTGTGATTGTGTTTTAGCAGGGACAGAGTGGGAGAAAGAGACTGGAAAAGAGGCTCACTCATTGCAAGTGTTTTGGGTTTTTCTTTTGCAAACCACTCACTGTACTCATTTGTGCTCAATAGTTTTTCTTCTGTTTTATCAATGCATCTTGATTCTACAAACATCTGCAGCGGCTGAGTAGAAGGATCTGTGCTACATGCAAGGTGCTTCATATCAGTCTTCTGATATATATGAGCACTTACAAGACAGCTGTTTCCTTATCCTTGGAGCAAAGACGAGAGACGTCTGGATGTTGACCCTATCAGTTTGGTCTGTGCTTCTTGTAAAATGACTTATTCTCTGTTACCTCTTTGTCAAAAACAAACCTCTTTGTCTTCTTACCTGCATCTCTGAGGTCCAAAGAACCTGCAGCGTGGCTGCAAGGTTGCTACTGGGGCATTGCCACACTGAGCGTATATTGCAAGCTGACATAGCCAGCTCCTCCTTTTTAGTCTTTTTGTTTTTTCCAGAGATAAAAGGTTGAGGTATTTTTGTTCAGCATTTTGCAGAACAGCTGTTGAGCTATGAAAGATCATTGTGTGCCAAGGTAGAGGGTTTAGGTCCTTATCCCTTCCTTTCTTTCAGCATAGAAATCGCGCAAGAGCTGTAAGCCTTCTGCAGTTGCAGGGTAAGGAACAGAGGTTGACACAGGATATACCTCATCCTCGATGATCAAGAACTGATTTTATGGGTAAAAAGTAAAGAGAATTATACTGTATGGATTCTGCTGGAAGACATTTTCAATGGAGTTGCAGAATAGAGAGGTGACTTTGTGGTTCAGGTAATGGTCTGGGGAGCAAAGTTCTGTTCTGAATGAATGCTGAGAAGGGAATTAAAACATTTTCTGGATGTGATTTTTTTTTTCCATTCCTTCTTCCTTTGCTCTTTCTTTCCTTCCATCCCTGTTTCTTTCTTCATCATTCCATAAATTTTAATGTGTTTGGGGTTTTACCCACTGTGCATTTTATTTAGTCTGCTAGTGTTCTTGTCTTCACCTGTGTAGTCAGCCTGTCCTAGCTCCAAGTTGGAGGTGTTGATACACAGTATGTGTGAAGGGATAAAACAAGCACAGCTCTGACTGCCACTTCTTGACTGTTTGATGCAGCCTCTGCTTTTGAAATTCTCTGGTATCTAATGTTTAAGAAGTGGTTACCTGTGTGATTTTGTTTCCACATTGTTGTCTTATGTCTGGGTCTCACTATCTCCCTTCCGTTCTTTCTCCAGACGTAGGCTGATAGTGTAACCCATGGTGGGAAACCAGCCGGAGGCTTGCAAAGCTTTCCAGTCTCAGTGAGAGTGCTTGGGAGGTCAACAGAGTGACTGCAAAAAAACCTCTGAGAAAGTAAACCATTATCATACACTCACAGGATCATTTAAGCTGGAAAAGGAGGCTTTTAAAGTCAAGTCCAACCATTAACCCAGCCGTATGCAGAGAGACCTTGTGAGTGTTGAGAGTGGGAAGACATGAATGTTAGGGAAAATCGTAGTGTGGGAGGAGGCCTCTGGCAGCATTTTATACAGATGGTGACATTCTTAAAAGGAAGGCAGTGGCTCTTGGTTCTCAGAGTTGCATGAAGCCCCATTGACTTTGAAGCCCCGTGGAGAAAGCAGCGGGTTAAGACTGTTGTGTGCAGTATGTCAAATCACAGAGTCACTGATGTAGTTCATCCCAAGTTCTGTAGTGGTCTCTTCAACAGACACTCAGATTTCTTTCATGTTTTTAGGAGACAGAAGAACTATACCGGTAAAGAAGAGGGCTGTCCCAAAACTCTCTCGTTTTTACATAAGAGAAATTGTTTTCCTTTCAGAAGATGTGATCTATGCAGTAAAGTGGTCGCATATTTATTTTGTCACTTGGAATAAGTTCCTCTAACAGGACCATGTTCATAAGGTTGTAGGTTCCTGGCACGGTTCCAGTTATCAATATTGAAATATTTGTGATCAAGCATTTACTGAATGCCATTCCTCAAACGCAGGGGCTCCACAGCATCTTGTTGCATTCACGGAATTCATTTGTTTGCATTATCTGGCTAACTGGTTCTTTTGTATTGCCAAGGTGATGAACAGGTTTGACATTTAGCTGATTACTTCACCAAAATTAAACAGAAAACAGGGCAGCCATCCAAAGTTCCTTTCAGTGTGAAAGCTAATTATAAAAGTGCTTTGAGCAGCAATTTCTCTTGCCCTGTTAAAGTGCTTTTATTAGATTTTTCCCCTGTCATTTGAAAATTTAGTGCTAGATACTTATAAATGGAGTTGCCTGCTGAAGTACAATTTTTACCTACATGTAAGACAGTGGATGGAGCAAATTTTAGGCAGAATTTTAAATATTTGACTTTATTCTGAATAGAGAAGGAAAAACACTAACTAGTGCAGGCTTTCATGGATCAAAAACATATATTGTGTTTTGATGCTGAATAAAAGCAAATACCCGCCTCTGTTTACAATCCAGCAACTCCCAATTAGCAAAAACAATTACTTGGCAAATAAACAAATCAAATATGTAATTTAAAAGTTGAGTACAGCCCTGTGCAGTTAGAAGATTGTGTTTATAGTGCAGCTATAAACAATCAGTGGTGATGGAACAACCTAACTATGTACTGTACCTGTTTTATAAGCCATTGCTTGTTCTGGAATAGCATTAAACTTCTCTAAAGTAATTTTTTTCAAGGTCACTAAATAAGTTGGCCCAGTGAATTTTAACCAGGAAATTTAGAGCTGAAGAGTACTGTATCTTGTTACCAGATCCTTATAAAAAATTTCCTGTGAAGTGCCGTGGAATATATTTAACTTCTTACACTGACTGTTGTTATTAGCATCCCTTGGATGCTGGACAAGGTGTGATCTGGGGAGGTTTCAAGGTGACAAAGTTGGGGGTTTTTGCATATGATATTGTCTAGCACACTTGGGCTACTAAATCATCTTGTGAGGACATCTATTTATTTTTGACACTGAGATCTATTAATATACCTTGAAGCCAAGTGAATTATGTGAACCTGCTGTTTCAAGTTGTAGAATCCTGCCATAACTAGGAGGAAATATTTTGCTGTAGGCAGATGTTGAAAGCTTGTCAAGAAAAAGTTTAGTGTTGAAAATGTATTCTTCCTCTTCTTGCCAGTACTTGAGCTTCTGCACTAAATCCCACTTGTAGTCCCATGATAATTAGAGATATGATTTCCTTTGTATTTATCTCTGATATTAGAGTTTTAACAATATAGTCCACTGCCTATTAAAAAGTGCATCTTAATGAATGATCTTCCAGAGGGTAGTTTTGCTCCCATCAATCTGAGAGCTCCTCTTGTAAAACACAGTAACCGTCAGCGCTCATCAGATACTCTGATTCTTTGCAGAATAACTAATGTAGATAAGTTAACGCCCTGTGTTAACAACTAACAAAACAGTGATTAAGAGATTTCCTACCTACCCTTTATGGAGACATTGCATAAGTGAAGCTCTGAGGAAGCTTTTGACTAAACACAGAAGGCAGTCTGGACAGCAGAACCAAGACACTCTTGGTGAGTGCAGAATTCAGAGGTGGGTTTGCTTTTGTTTGCCTTCATGACTCCGCCATAAAGTACCCAGGCAGCTCAAAAGGCAGTTGACCCCACATTTTTTCAGAGCGTCAGATAAATAAATAAATGAGGCCAGTTTTTAGGAGTTGCTCTGTGAAGTCAGCAAAAGCTCTGACCATTTGTGAACTAAAGTTACATTAGGTTTATTCATATCAAGAAATGTTGGGTTTAATTTTATTTATTCATTCTTACTATTGAATTAAAGCTTAAGACAGCTGTCAGGAAAGGCACAATCAATTCAGCAGAAACGAGACTTTTTGCTGGCCCACAGACTCTTATGCTGAACTTGTTTGCATTTGCTGAATTCAAACCTGTGCCCATAACCGCCAACAAACTACAGTAACTGTCGAAAACAAATTGAGTACTTTAGCTGTGGCCAAGAAAAGAAATCTGTAGACCCATCTTTGGTTGCAAAAGTATTTCTCTGAGTACTTCTGACAGATACCTATTGCTTTTCCATAGGCTGATGGGATACTGTGCCTGACTGACATTCTGACTGATAACAGCTATTCTGAAGACATTCATGCAGAAGCAGCCGCAGTAATTGCACAGATCACCTCTCCACATCTCACGTTCACTCAGCATCTCAGCAGCTTTCTGGAAAACATGGAAGAAATTGTAACAGCACTTGTCAGTAAGTTCTTCATGGAACTTCTGAATCTTTCCAGTTGAAATGACAGGTTGGGGTAGTAATGTCTCTCATTGCAAATTATCCATAAATAATGTGCATTATACTTTCCTTAACAGATAAAGGACAGTCAGAAAGAGCAGTTTCTAAGAGTCGCAAACCTTTATGCTTGTTGTATTTTCTATACTTGCTAGAACCCAAGCTCACCACTGCATCTTCATTTGTATGATACTTCAGAGGCAAAGTGCAATCTATGGGCATAGTTACTTTCTGACTTGTCTGAATAACAGTAAAGCAAGGCAGGCAATGTCAGGAGGTTTTTCTTTAACCTGGGTCATTAAGGACGCTTCAGAAAAATAAGATTATATTTCTCATTCCTTTCTAAAGAGAGGAATCTCTTATTTCTGGCCCTGTGCTCCATCCTTCTCAAATACCAGAAGCTTTTGTGCCAGCTTTTTCGTTACCTCTCTGATCTAGAAATTCAGTTTGCCAAAGCTTTATGACAGAAGCTACAGTTTGGGTCATCTAGTTTAATTTCTTATGTGTAATTGATCAATGCATCTGGATTGTTCACTACTGAGCCAGATGGTTAAACCACAGCACTTCAATTTCCATGCACCTGTGTGTTCACATTGCTTTCTTTGGGTTGTGTTTTTCTTGTAAAAGTAGAACAAGAAAACAGTGTAGTAGTGCCACTGCTTCAAGGTTCTGCAGTGGCAAGGAAGAAGTTGTTGACAAGCCCTTTTACAGGCAGCTAGAAGACGATTCAAGATCACAAGCCCTGGTGCTCATGTGTGACTTCAATCACCCTGATGTTTGTTGGAAAGGCCGCACCCTCAGGCTTACTCAGCCTAAGAGGTTCCTGTTGTGCATTGATAACAGCATTCTGGGGCAGATGGTTGAAGAACCAATGAGGCGAGGTGTGTTGCTGCACCATGTATGGACAAACACAGAAGGCCTGTTCAGGGATGTGAAGGCTGGGGGCAGCCTTGGCTGGAGTGACCATGATACAATAGTGTCTAGAATCATTAAAGAAAGAAGCAGAGCAATAAGTAGGATTTTAACCCTGGACTTTAGGAGGGCTAACTTTGTCCTCTTCAGAGACCTACTCGGAAGAATCCCAAGTAGGCCAGTCTCTTTTCAGTGGTGCCACATTGGAGCACAAGAGGTTTCAGCTCAACATCGGGAAAAACTTCTTTACTGTGAGCCCTGGAACAGGCTGCCCAGAGATGTTGTGGAGTCTCCTTTGGAAACTTTCAAAACCTACCTGTATGCATTCTTGTGTGACCTGCCCTGGCTAGATCTGGCTTTTGGTGCTGTGGTTGGACTAGATGATCTCCAGAGATCCCCTCCAACCTCTACAATCTGTAGAACATCTGTGAACAGCCTTTCCAGCAGATATTAGCAGATGCAGCATCTCCCCAGTTGTCAGTGTTTCTGTAATATTAGTAATATATATACTTTGAGCAAGAAATGTGAGTGTTAGAAGAGGAACATGTATCATTTTAGAAGAGCTGCTTCAGTAATCACACACCAGAGTCCTTGAATATTTATAACCCAGTAATTGAATTACTGTAATAGGTTTAATTTTTAAACCATGCTGAAATCCAATTACCAGGTGATTCAGATCTTAGTTAAAATACATGTGTGCAAGGAATTAAAAGGTAGCCATGTCTCCAGCCCTTCACATTGAAACTTGAAAATACGCATAAAGTTTCTTGATTATAGAGAAATGGGTTTAGAGGTAGGCGACACACAGCTGTGTCTTGTTCTAAAGAATAGGCTACACAGCAGAAATCAATGCCTGGAACAGAGTGCCCAGGGCAGTGGTGGAGTCACCAGCCCTGGAGGTATTTAAAATACATGTAGATGTGGCAATTAAGGACATGGTTTAGCATGGATGCGGCAGTGCTTGGTTAAGGCTTGGACTTGCTGTTCTTGAAGATATTTTCTAGTCTAAATAATTCTATGATTATATAATTAACAAAATTACGATTATTTTGTCTTTTTATCTTGGTTTTGTGATTAACTCGGTTTTAAATGCTAAGATTACTAATGCAAGTTGCAGCTGTTTAAGCGTTGCTTTGGAACACCTAACGGTCTTTTTTTGCCATGAAGAAATGACTTGCTCAACTTGCTTTCTGCATTCCTAGAACTGTGCCAAGAAGCCTCGTCGGGTGAAGTTTTCCTGCTGGCTTCAGCAGCTCTTGCCAATATTACTTTCTTTGATAGCATGGCTTGTGAAATATTGCTCCAGTTAAATGCAATGAAGATTCTTCTAGCAGCATGTTCAGACAAACACATCGTAGATACTCCATATTCTCGAGATCAGGTGGGTGCTTTCTCAGAAAGATGCTGTCTGAGCACATTTGCGTAAAAGTCAACAGGTTTCTCTGTGTCTGTTCTGACATAATCAAACCTAAACTGTCATGCCTTTTGTTCTTGGTTCTTTGTACGACACGGCTCTTTCCAAAGCTGATTCTGTTCCCTTTTATTATAAATGTGAAATATGCCAGCTTTTAATGTGATTTCTTTTTAATAAAAGGCAAAGTTCCATATTTCCAAGATGCTGTAATTTAGTGTTTTCTTCATGAATAAGTCCAAAGAGTGACACAGCCCAGGGAGGCTGTGGAATCTCGAACTTTGAAGGTGTTAAAAGCTTGATTGGATGGAGCTTTGTGGCAGTAAGATATGTATGGAGGCTGCAGCCTAAATGTACAATTTTCAGTTCAAAGAGGAATTAGCTCAAAAAGCTGAGTAAGAAACTGATCCTCAGCCCATTGACGTCCATGGGCTTTGGATCAAGTCCTAACTGCAGGGTAGAAGGTTTGTAAGTTTTACTGCCAAATACTGCTTATGTACTTCTGCCTTTCCCTTTCTTTGTCGCTATCTTTTTTGGCAAAGAGACACAGTTGAAGGTCTGTTCATAGATGAAGTCAGAATTTTGTTCCTCTCACATACTGTCACGTAGTCAGATGCTGCAGCTGCATTTCGTGCTTGATGTCTCGGGGATTATTTTTACCTCTGCGGAGTAACGAATATGAGGACTGAGGGTTTCAGCAGTTATTACTAAGTGTTTTTAGCTTGCTAGTCAGTTGTGTTTACCTACTTTTGTTTATGAGACTTTGTGAAAATAGCTGAAAGTCTGTAATTCAGACTTCACAAGCCAATCCCCTTCTTATCTCTGCAGTAGCCAGAAGATGATTTATGATAGACTAGGGATCTGTGCTGCTGCAGGAAACTCTGTGTACCCTTCAACAGAAGCCAGACCATAGAGAAATCAAGGCACAAGTGATCTTAGAAACAGGCAATTTAGAGGGGTTACTAAGGCTCATTTAGCTTATAGTAATAGTGTTCCATTGTTTTCCAACGCAGGACTGTTTAAGAAAACATGGAGTTAAGCCTCCTTTCTGTATTGCTCCTAGGACAACATCACGGCCATCAGCTGTGGGGGCTGACATATGTACTACTCTTCATACCCTTTCTTTATTCCTCCTGTATGCTCTTGTGGTTTTGATTCCCTTATTTATTTATGCCCTCATCTTAATTCCGCTGTCAGCTGTGAGTTTGCAATGTGGTCTGTGGGTAGCACAGCAAGCCCCTTCTTTGTATGAGGAAGGCAGACTTTTAAAGAAGTATGTATGACTTTATTAGGTAACAGATTAGTTCCAGGCCTTTTGCCGCTTGCAGGACATCTCATTAGCTAGAGGAACAGAGAACAGAATGGGCTCCTTCCAAAAACTGATGAGATTTTATCCTCAATAACCCCTTACATTCCTTCTTGGAATGAAAACCTACATCAGAAAGGTGTAATGTTTCCTGTGGCGTGCTGCAGTAAGTTTGTGAGCTGCCACTATGCCTATAAATATCTTAAGGGTGGCTGGAGAGAGGATGGTGCCAGACTGTTTTCAGTGCTGCCCAGACAAGACAAGGACCAGTGGACACAAGCTGGAACGCAAGAAATGTAATTTAGAAATAAGGAAGAACTTTTTACAGTACAAACCACAAAGCCCCGAAACAGGCTGCCCAGAGACGTTGTGGAGTCTCCTCCTCTGGAAATATCCAAATCCTGCCTGGATGCAGTCCTGTGCCACGTGCTTTAGGCAGCCTTGCTTTGGTGGAGGGTTGGTCTCTTCTGAGTCTGATGATTCCGTGACCCCTTGTTATTTCGGCAGCGATGGGGATTATAAAATCTCCATTCAGTTCTTCCATTACTGACACCTGAAGTTCAGGTGGAATCTGAGTGCTGCTAATCTTGTCTTCAAGAGGTGTCAATCTTTCTAGTCAAATGGTTTTGGCAATGCACTAGCCTTATGAGGAGTCTTCTTCAAATTCCCGAAGAAGTGTGCGTTTGAACGCTTACCTTTCAAAGGAGTAGCTGTTTCAGTGTTAGGGTTTGATGTTGAGGTGGGTGATGGTGTCCACCAGTTATGACTGTTTCTTGGGATACCTTGCTTTTGAACTCACTCTGTGCCTAGCTGTTGCAATGAAGGAAACACACTCGACTAGAGAGAAATGCGGCTCTACGATGCTATGTTTTGTAAGGGTATCCTAAAGTATTACTTTAGTTTTTATGTCTATGTATCTATAGGTGTATAATATAGCCACTAACTTTCTCCATAATTTTGTCTCAACCAGTAGAAATTTGCCTAAGGGTGTCTAGGTTAGAGCTGAGTAAGTTTGGAAATTTTTCATGCAAGGCTTTATTTTGCAATGTGCAACCTCTGTGGAATAAGCTTATGGACTAATGTCCTTTCTGAATGATCAAATTGTCCCGACGAACTAGAGCTAAGCTACAGTAAATGCTGAAATTATTAAAGTAAGAATAAGATTCCGAGCACAAAGAAGAAAATATGGTCCAACAATAATGAAATGTTATAAGAGAGCCCTTCATGCTTTGCTCTGTTTTTCTTACAGAGCTTTAAGTAACCCAGTTATGCTGCAGCAAGCTGCCCACTGTTTCTCCATTCATTACTACTTTAGTAGTACTGCTGTGTTAAGGAAATGGTAATTCTAAACTAGAAGCAATCTCACCATCTCTGAGCCAAAACTCGGGAACGTGCCGGGGCGGGGGGAACGAGGGGGGACTCCCTTTAGGGCCACAGCCCCCAAAAAGAATTAACAAAGGGCGTGCTTCGTTTTTTATAGGCTGACCTAGCCAGGCCCTTCCGGGGCAGGTCCCAGGGCAGACCCTTCCAGGGAAGGTTCCTGGGACAGTGTCACCTCCCCCAGGATAGGTGACTGAGGGAAGGGTTCCTCTTGAAAGTAACAGAACTTTTCGTTCTTCATGAAAGCACAACCTCGGTACATCTGAAAATTCTGTTAATGTTCAAACTGCAACAGTCCACCCCTTGCTTTCATGCATCAAGAAAAGTACTTAGATCTAACCAGTATGGCAATCACCTGAGGTTCTGGGAAACAGTTACAGGAATTAACAATTCCTACCCAAAACTACAAATTGCCACAGGCAGATTTCACCTAAGCAATCAAATACCTCCCCTCCCCCTTTCGGAACCGCAAGGAGGGGATTAGAACAGATATTCAATACCACCCCTCCACCTTTAAAAGGGGCACATCAAATCTGTTTCAATTGTCTGCAAAAATTCTCCGAGAGCCTTCAAACCCAAGAGACCTTGCCCGCATTCTCCACCAATTTTGTAGCGGGTTGAAACTCAAAGGGCTTTGCTCCCCGGTTTTCGGGAGAAAGGTGGCTGAAGTGCAAGAAGAGCACAGTGAGTTTTGTTCTCATTTGACCTCATGTTAAAGCCCCAGTATGTCTTTCTAAACAGCCTCTCGAAAGACAGCTAGCACCAAGCCACCCTCCACGATAGTATAAATCATGTTCAGCACAAGAGCAGGATGTTGCCTGCAGAAAGTATATTCCTGGTCAAGCACCTCTGAAACTGTTCTGTCTTTTGACTTCTGAAAAGCTTTTGTGTGCAAGGCTTTTCCTGCTTTCACTCTCTGAAAACCTGTCTCCTTCCTCTTTCCTTTCCCCGGCAGTTAGATTTGCTCAGGCAAGAAATCAAGAGCTGAGTGCTGGACTTAACAACAAACCAGACAATCATTGTCCAGTTAGAGAAGCATTGCTTCCGTAGCCAGCAGTGTTACACCAAGATCGCTTTGTTTTACAACCAGTAAAGTATTCTTCATATAAGAATCACCAGATAGCACGGTAAGTTCCAGGCACCTTATCCTCTAGTTTTGGGTCAAACTGGATGTCAACGTGCCATGTTCTTTTTCTTCATGCAGATACCTATTTTCTGGATAGCAGGGGTTTTACTTCGAAGGAGTGTCAGAATACACTTTCCGAAGGGTTCATGCCTAAATTCAGCAGTGTCGTGTGTGCAGTCAGACCTCTTAGTGGACCAGTGTCAGCAGAGGAGCTTAGCCAAAGCCTGTAATTCAGGAGCATCTTGACTTTAACCATCATCTTAGATGCCACAGAGAGAGATGTGTAATATGTGTGTTTGTGCACAGTGTGCTTACGGGTATATTTTTTTCTCGCTGCCTTCCCCCTTGTCTCTTCCGTGTTGCTGGCATTCTCACCTTACGCGCGAAGTTGTGGAGGTGCAGTCTAACAGCTTCCACTCTTCTGACATTAGGGCAGACAAAGAATTTTTGTGCAGTGAAAACATCCATTTTATAGTGGTTATTTCTAGAGCTAAAATCAGTGAGTTATGTTTCAACGCGTTTGAGGCAAAGAAAAGCTTTTAGGTCGAAAGGAGAAAATGGAAACTGTTAGTGCTTGGTTTTTTTTCGTGCTAAGTTCTTTCCTGCTTTCTTGGTGCTTAGGAGATGCTGTGAGCTCTGACGCTGAGACCTTCCATCTCATTTAAGATTTGAAGCCCTTCACAGCATTCTTCCTCTAGGTTCTTTGGTCTTACATTTTTCTTCAGGGCCTTAGATTTTTCTCTTTGCTGCATCCCCCCCCCCCAACTCTTTCTCTTATATCTTATGATCAAGGAGAAAGAAGAGACAGATTTTTGCTTTACCATAGAAATGTTTTGGATTTCGAATATTGTTTAACACTCAGTTAAAGACTTTGAGAGCAATATTATTAGTGAGAAGAATATTACCAGTTCTTCTTGCTTCTTATCAAAGTCCCCACCTGGGATAAAAGAACTCGCAGTACTACTTCTCTATCCGACTGACTGGATAATTGTGGAATACATTAGTCCTTGCCACGTTCTTTCTGTTTCTGCTCGTTGTCTCGATAACTGTGGGACTTCCAAACGCATTCTGTCAAATTGGTGGCCCTGTATATGGAAGTGGGTCTGGGCTAACAAGAGCAGGCTGCTGAAGTAGAATTTGAGCAGCACAGGTTGCGTTATGTACCCATCTTCCTTACATCTGGCAAGAGGCTTTAGACAAAATCACTGCTGGTCGGGGGAAGGCGTTGGGTGAAGAGTCCTCTATGCTTTTTAAAGGTCTATTGTTTTTGGTGCCAAGTAAGTGTGAGGGAGGAGTTCCCTCTCCTAGTGGGATCAAAAGAGGAACAACCCTTCCACTGCTGAGAAGAAATGTATGTGGTACCCTGGAACTCCATCGTCTGTGGCACATTCCATAAGCTGCCAGTGACAAGATTGCAACCAAACCTGGGTCAGTCAGGTCTGACTTCAGTAAACCAAAGCTTCCTGCCTAGTTCTTGAAAAGTATTCTCAAGACTAGGTGCAAGTTACAGTTTAGAGTCCCAAGTGGTTCAGTGGTGCACTCACACATCCTGTGTGCAGTTCAGTAGATGTTTGCAGATTCATACAGCATGGGTAAAAATGCAACACAATACTGTTACTTAAGGACAA
>VXBP01001800.1:60105-80741 GCA_013400115.1 Rhinopomastus cyanomelas | reverse complement strand
CTAGCTGTTCTGTTCCTACCACATGAGACCCTGAAGTCCANGTTCCTACCACATGAGACCCTGAAGTCCACAATCTCATGGTCACTGCAACCAAGGCAACCCTCAACCTTCACTGCTTCAACCACACCCGCCTTGTTGGTGAGTACAAGATCAAGCAGTGCTCCTCTCCTAGTGGGCTCCTCCACCATCTGCATCAGGAAATTGTCACCAATGCACTTAAGGAACCTTCTGGACTGTGGGTGGCTGGCTGAGTGGGTCTTCCAGCAGATATCTGGGTAGTTAAAATCCCCCACAAGAACCAGGGCCTGTAGCTGTGAGGCTGCTGCCAGCTGGCTGTAGAAGACTTCATCAACTTCCTCGGTCTGATCTGGAGGCCTGTAATAGACACCCACAACAGTGTCACCCATGCCAGCCTGGCCCTTAATCCACACCCACAAACTCTCAACTCTCTCCTCTGCTGCCCTAGAACAGAACTCAGTGCATTCCAGTTGTCCTCTCACATAGAGGGCAACTCCTCCACCCCGCCTTGCTGGCCTGCCCTTCTAAAAAGGACATAGCCGTCCACGACCACATTCTAGTCAATGCGAGCTGTCACTCTCCTATTGATTTCCATTCAAGTTGCCAAATTGTTGAGACAATCAGAGACTAATATATTATTTGCATGTCAAATATACTGGAATACATGCCCCTGAAAAGTCAGAATACTTTAGATTTATCCAAGATCATAGAGAAAGTCTGTGATCAAGTATGAAATTGAATTTCTGAGGTCCAGTTTCAATCAATAATCAATAATTGAATAGCTCTAGGACGCAGGCAATCCAACACATATAGAATCTGTGAGTCTCACAAATGCATCACTGCTCTCCTCCTTGGCTCACCAGGGACACAGGAAACAAAGGGATGCAATCAGACATCTTCCTCAGAGAATGCAGATGCCAACAAGAGCTAGAAGCTCTTCTGATGTGTGAGCACTCTGTATTTCCATTATTGGGAAGTACTCAATGACACTGAAAGTGTTGTTTGGATATGGACAAGGGGCAGGAGGACAGTTCCCCAGGTTTGTAATTATATTGTTCACCTACCCAAGAGAGAAATCTGAATTCCATCCTTTGATATAGGAGTAGGTTTATGTAAAATATGTGGAAAGTCCTTCAAGGCAGAACTGGAACCCAGACAGGCATCTCTGTATTCAGGAAAATTCTCTACTATGCTTGGGTGTTATGCCTTGGATTGTGTGATCTCTTCCTCACAGGTCTCATTAATTCTCCTGTGCAGCAGCACCATGACATGGTGTGGTCACAGAACAGGCAACTGGCAGTAGCAATACAGTTGGTGCTGACCAGCCTCCTGTCTCTTTCTGGTTCAGAGAATTTGGAATTATTTTCTACATACTACAATAGCTTAACTCTCAGGTTATAAAACCTAACATGACAACAGTGTTTAAGTTCCTCTAGGACCCGATAGCAAGGAAAAGATTTTTAGTATTGCAATTTTGAAGTTTGGTGCCCAAGTATTTTCTAACGTATGAAAAAAAGGTGTCAAAATATTGTAACAGTCTGGTTGGTGGATAAGGAGTCCATTGATTAATTTTTGAAGGGAGAAAACATGTATACATATATTTCCATTAACATACAGATATAAAATTCACAGAATCACACAGAATCATAGAGTTTAGAGATGGGAAGTGACATCAAAAATCATCTAGTCTAACCCCCTCTGCTATTCTTTACCTGTCAGACCTTGGATAGCACAATTCACTCACTGTGGTTCAATGAAACAACGAGCTACAATTGGTTAGAGACTGGGAGCCTGTCTGGGGAACAAGTCAATTTGCACCTGATGTAGACTTACACTTTACCAAGGTGCCTGTTTTGGACACTACGAGAGACAGATACTTGGGCATGCGGGCCTTTGGGTCTATTGAGAGAATATTTTATGTGTGGTGTGTGGATAAATAGGCCCTTTGGGTCTATTGAGAGAATATTTTATGTGTAGTGTGTGGATAAATAGGCCATTTGCCAGACAAAGTACAGTGTATAAGCTATTCTCTATGTAGTTAAAAAAAAATCTCCCTTTCAAATAATCTTCCTGAATCTTTAATAAAAAATATTTGCTTGAGTTATGTAAAGAGATTAAATACAGTGCTCTGAAAACCCAAAGCCTTTTGGGCCATTGGCAGAGCATCAGGCCACCACATAGTTCCCTGATGTCTAAGCTGATTGTCATAAAAACATATGGAAAACAAAAATCTTGTAAGTAATCACCTTGGCAGAGGAATATTTTGGAAGAAAAGATTCTTTGTTTTTGTTCAAAATTAGAAATCTCAGTCAGTTGCTATCCTGATTCACAGTGAACAAAGAAGTTGGCTGGACTGATGCTTTCACCCTAAAAGGACATTGAAAAGCTGTGATTGTATAGCAGCAGGGATTTTTATTGGTGTGTTTAAGCATCAGTTGTGCAGCTCCTGTTAAACTGCTAACTTCTAGGGCTTATCCTGCTCCCCAGACATTTGACTTACATAGCCAAAGCCAATGACTTTCAAAGCAAAGACTAAAGCTCCATTCTTAATCCGCTTTACACACGCTCAAAAAAATCTCCTCAAAGGGAAAGATACACAAAGCTCTTTCCATCCCCCACGTCCCCCTACCAAGCAGGGAATCATCTCTTTTGCTCTCTGCCCAATGCTAAACAGTGAGGCACAACCCATGGCATACGCTCTTTCTTGACATTTGTACCATAGCAGATTCTCGTGACAGAAAATATCAGGGGCTTTATCATATGTGATTATTGCTTTGGAGAGGTTTTATTATCCTTTTCTTATTCACATACTAAATCTTCAGGAACATTTAGTGAAGGTGGGTAGCCAAGTTTTTGGTTGGAAGAATTTCACAGACGTATCACAAATGACAGAGCACTTAGACTGTATCAAATAGACTCCTCAAAACAGCATCACTTTGAGAGCTCCAAGTCATGACACTTTCTGCAAGTCACAGAATGGTAGGGGTGGGAAGGGACATCTGTAGATCATCTAGTCCAACTCCTCTGCCAAAAGCACGATCACCTACAGACTGTCACATAAGAATGTGACCAGGCAGGTTTTGATAGTTTTCGAAGAAAGAGACTCTACAATCCCTCTGGACAGCCTGTTCCAGTTCTCCATCAGGCTTACAGTAAGTTTTTCCTCATGTTGAGGTGGAACCCGCTGTGCTCCAACTTCTACTAGTTGCCTCTCATTCCATCATGTCACAACACTGAAAAAAGCCTGGCCCCTTCTTCTTGTCATCTATTCTTCAGGTATTTTTTAGAGGCTAATGAGATCCCCTCTTCTCCAGACTAAACAATCCCAGCTCTCTCAGCCTTTCATGTGTTCAAGTCCCAGCTCTCTCAGCCTTTCAGTGTTCAAGTGCCTTAGTCATCCTTGTAGCCTTCCACTGTATGTAAGCCTATATCCTCTACTTCCTCTAAAATCCTATTTTAATAGTCATTTGCCTTTCCTCACACTTTTAAAAGAGAACTATAAGTACTATTACAGAAAAACAAGATTAACAAATGAAATGGAGAAACCGACTTCATATCGCAGATCTGGTGAAAAGAAGAGCAGAAGCCAGTGGTGACAGATGAATTACCTAGAATAAAAGCTCTGAACTAAAGGCTGGGAAGGGATCTGACTGATCTCTGAGACCATCAGGTGGGGAGGGCAAAATAAGTTCTTTAATTTGAAAGTTGAATTTGGCAGAGAAAATAAGTGGCAGTCGAAACTGGGCCCTTATGCTGGTACTTTGGGAAAGTTTTCTAAGCATCAGAGGACTGAGACTATGCAATGGCCTTGCAGAGGTGTGGACAAGACTAATGAAGTTCACCAGGGTTAAGGCAGACTGTACTCAGTTTTGCAGAGGTGTTATGTGTGGTTGTCACTGAAGATCTTTATCCAAGAGTTTCAGCCAGTCCAAGCTGGGTTTCTTTAGGGAACAGACTTGCAACATAGGCTTATCTGTGCTGTTTTCTGTGACACCAGAAAATATCAGCCTATATCTTCCTGAAGCTGCTTCAACCTGCAATCTGCTGCTAGCAGGGGTTTCTAACAGGCAAATAGGAAGGGTATGACCTGGCCTGCATGACCAATATTGTTAGTATCAGTACTACTACTTAGATGTCTTTACAGACTGATGGCACAGAGCTGAGTTTACAATAAAATTATCTGTCACCATGTCTTTGGTAGGTATATTCTTAAAACAGCACCTGAGGTTTATCATGGCTGAGGAAGTTTAAAGTTCAATTAATTTGATAAAATGTCTATGGTATTCTCAAATTTCTTGCTTAAAAACATAAAGATTTTCTAGCAAACCAAAACTCATTTGAGCTTAAAAATAATCCCTTGGTGATTCCACTTTTGGAAATCTGCAGCAGTTTTACGTCTTCCCCAGACAAAACAACAAACACTGAAGATATAAGATTTCCAACTTCGAAAGAAATGTGGTACGTATCATGAATATGTTTTTCTGAACAGGAAAAATGTAAAAATGGACTTACATACCTTCTATAATTTCATCCTCTAATACAAGAGCTCTCAGTTTCTTAACATTGTATTCCCTCACACCATCCACAAACTATTTTTTCTCCCGCATCTAACCAGTAATGTGTCCTAGCTCTTAACAAACTGTCAAATGGTGTGTTTTGAAAACAAGTTTATGGAAAGAATGTCAACTTTTCTGTTTGTCCCTATAACAATTTTTAAATATGATGTCATAGTTGACAGACATTATTAAGTTTAAAAGAATTCAGTCTATACTTACCTCATAAGCATTTCAGCCAAGCTCTTTGCATCTAGAAGAAAACACAAGAAATGTAATCACAAATTAAATTCTACTTGATATATGGATTATTAGGGAGTAAATTATTTGATTCAGGCATGTGTAAGACCACTGTTGTTTCCCAGACCAGTGGGAAGAATAATCTCAAAAAGTCTCTACTTTTGCTGATACTGCATTTCTGCCCCAGACAGCTCTGTTTAGTTCCTCAGTAGCACCAAAGATGCCCAGAGAAGGATAAGCTACCACTGGCTTAACTGGAAAAAAATGCAGAAACATATTAGAAGTAGGAAAAGTTTAACAAATAATGGGCATCTTTGTTTCTCCATGCCATGGTTTAGCAAGTGAACAGATGAGGAAGGAAAAAAACATAAGAAAAATGTTGACATCCATCTCTGGGGAAGGAGCCAAACCCAAGCTGGACAGTAGTAGCCAACCTGACATTTCCAAACCAAACCTGTTTGCACAGAGGGTCTGTGCAAGGGAAGTCTCCAAGGAATCAACTTGTTTGGTTGCTCTCAAATATGCATGTTTTTCCACTAGCAATAATACAAAACTACTACTGGGACTTTAGAGGACAGTCTATAAAAAGGCCAGGAGGTGGATTATTCCCAGATGGATCAGCCCTGCAAAATGAATTTCTGCTGAATCATAGAATCATAGAGTCATAGAATCATTAGGGATCAGAAGGGACCTCAAAAGATCATCTAGTCCAATCCCCCTGACACAGCAGGATCACCTTGACCAAGGCACACATGAACACATCCAGACAAGTCTTAAACATCTCCAGTGAAGGAGACTCCACTCCCTGGGCAGCCAGTTCCAGTGCTCTGTCACCCTCACTGAGAAGCAGTTCCTTCTCATATTTATGTGGAACCTCCTGTGTTCCAGCTTACAACCTATCACTAGATGACATTGAGAAAAGCCTGGTTCCATCCTCCTGACACCCACCCTTCAAACATTTATAGACATGAATGAGGTCACCCCTCAGTCTCCTCTTTTCCAAGCTAAAGAGACTCAGCTCCCTCAGTCTCTCCTCATAAGGGAGGTGCTCCACTTCCTTCATCATCCCTTTTGCCATTAACCTAAAATCCTTTGGGAATACATACATTCTGTGTTCTTTAGGTAGCTTTCTGTAAAACTTTATCAACATAATATAACAATTTATGTACCGTTATTCAGCAAAAATAGGCAGCTATGCTTGGTTCTCCTGCAAAACAAAAGCCTCCTGATGCTAAACAAACTCACTTAAGAATGCTAACTCCAGAGTCCTTTAAGTATATCACACAGCAACAAAGCAGTCTCTTGTACAATCAATTGAAGCAAATTTGAGAAGAAAATAATTCCAAGTTCTAAGCCTTCAAGCAACAGTCCTATTATGTGAAACTTTAAATTTTGTCTTTTATCTGCTCCTTGTAAAGCTACCACAAACATGAATGCAGCTCTGGTTCCAATCAAACTTTAAGATACACGGATCATTAGAGGGTGGAAGGGGCCTCCAGAAGTCAATGAGTCCAACCCCCCTGCTCAAACAGAATCATAAAGTCTAAGACAAGTTACACAGAAACATGATGATGCTTCTTGTAATTCTAGTAGCACTAGGATTGTGAAGAGACCATGGACACCTTCTGTCTCTGGCCTACACAGGCAATGATGTTCTCATTCAGCTAGCAGATTTTATGGTGCAGTTGCTGTTGTTTTAAGTTAAGACTCTGGCTACACTTGCAAGTAATTCACCACTCCAGAAAAGCTTAAGGGACAAAGCTGAAGGTTACTTGGCCCAGAGCTTTTCAGTTTACATTTTAGATTCATTTCCCAGAATTAAATAACCAATAATCTCCCTCACAAGTTCCCAGGTGCTGCACAGCCGCATCTGGAAGAAATGTTAAGTTTTTATTGTACGTGGCACATACCGAAATGCTCGTTAACATAGAGGCATTCTTGGTCAGAGACGCAAAAGGGTTTGTGCATTTCCAATAAGAAATAACAGGACACATCATCACAGATCATGTTACAGGTCAAGAGCTGAATGAGGAAGTATTGAAGAAGGAAAAATTAACTCGATCAGCAGGGTTTACGACTACTAATGATGTAACCAGATTGTTATGATGGTCAACAGCATTGCTGTAGTTAATGATGGTTGTAGTGGGCATACAGGAGCATGTAAGACTGGACTGAGATAAAGTCCCAAGAAGATAAGGAATCTTAGGTATCTGTCAAAGCAGAATCCAGAAGCTTACACACATCTGAATATGGTAACAGTATGTCCAAAGCATCAGCTAGAGGAGAAATGCTGGTTTCACAAACTAATGAGTATAGACTATAGATCATAATGTGTATTTTCTACATTACACTTCCAATCAGCAAAGTGAGATAATACTTTATAAAATGAGTTTGTGTCCCTGCCAGCATCCTATTTCCCAGCTTTTAGGTGGAGAAAACAGGGCTCAAGAAAGACATGAATGACAGACTGAATGAGCCAAGCATCTCTCCATGCTTTAGTGAAAAAGGACAAACTGTTCCTCACTGTGGGTCTGACACATGACTGTGCCAACAACCCAAGCAAGGGTTGCTATGTCAACAACCCTCACTTCCATTTGCTGGGGCAGCCACTTTTAAAGTGCTTAAAGCATTTAGCTTGCCTCCTGGGCAATCAGGGACTGCGATATACGGTTTTAAATTACATGCTGCCACGTCTGAACTATCCTGCCATGCTGATAACTTTCTCCTTGGATTAAAGTGGTTGGATTTAAAGCCAAAGGGAAAAGCAGTGGTAGTCATGAAGCTAGGTTAATAGTAAGGCTGAAAAGCGGTAAAGCATGAGATTTCTCTGTTATATGTTGACCTATTGAATGGCTGCATGAACTCCAGCAGTCAGTTAACTTTCTTGTGACCCGACCTGTGAAACTATTAGCCTGGGCAGAAACAAGGTCTTTGCTGAAAATTATGCCTTCTTTCTAAAAAAAGTCCTCTTGGGGTAATAAATCATCTTGGGCATGATACAGAAGGAAGATACAGGTTTATCTGTTGAAACATAGACTAAAAGGTTTAAGAATGGAGAGACGGTGTTTTTTATGCTGTCTGCACAGAAACTGGGACTACAAACTCATTGTCTATAAATGCAGATGTACTGCAAATAAATTTGCAATTTTCACTCCTCTTTGTCAAGTGGATTCACATCTCCTGGAGCCACAAAAGCAAGAATGAAATTTCTAGCTTGTACAAATTATCTTAGAAGGTCCTACTGTAGAAATAATTATTTCTGATGCAGACCAGATGAAAGCTGATGGTGGAAACATGATTTAAGAAAAATGAGTCCTGTGTCTCAAAGTAATCCCACCAGGTAAAATTATCAAGTGATAATGAAAGCAATTTGGTTTCAAAACTAATTCAGATTATAGTTGAACACAACAACTACTAGAGCAACATGGGTATTTTAGTTCAAGGGACTTTCATACAAGATTTAGTAGAGAACTTAAGAAGGAGTTATGTGGAACTGCCATACTGATTGCTAGTGAGACTTTTGGAACATGAAGTAAACTCCTGAAGAGCAGTAAATGGCTACACATGGGATCAGTCTTCAAGAAGAATCAAAAGGAATCAGCCTTACTAAAGCCTATCAATCTCATCTTGGCAATGAGCAAATTGCTGGGAAAAATCATAGAATCATAGAATCATTACGGATCGGAAGGGACCTCGAAAGTTAACTAAAGGACACAGAATAACTGAGACCAGGCAATTCAGACTTGCTGTTATCCAATGAGACAAAGTTGTTTTTTAAACAATGATACTAAAATTCACTGAGAATTGATGACATTGAAAAAAACTCCCACTGAGCTATAATTAATTATTATTAAAATATTGTATTTTCTAGCACAAAATTTTGGTACCTGAAAACATTTCAGTAGCCAAGTAGCATGATGCAATAAATTAAAAAAGCAGCCATTTTACATGGGTTTCAACATAGTCAGAATGCAATTTTAAGCAGAGAATCATTGTCTAGTATTTATCATGCATCATGAAACATCAGACTGCTGGTGTTTAAATCACTGTCCTGGAGTAAATGAAATAATATCTGATAAAAGTTTGAAAATGACATAAGAATTAGGTCACTAAAATATAATAAAAATTATAAAAATGCCAGATCACTAGCAATCTGGATCACCAGGTTTGCCACAGGTTAGCAGTGTATCTGTATTAGTATAAGGTTACATTTATCAAGAATACAGGCCATGGCTGTACAACGGAGAGTGTTACCCTGTTGAACTGCCATCAGAGAATTGTCGGATTATCTCAGTGGAGAAACTGTTAATTGTAAATTCTTAAAACAGTGCAGTACCCAAAAAGGTGATCCTTGCGGATGTAGACAAAAAAAACCGTAAAGAGAAAGAAGAAAGGTTGTTACGTCTCTGAGAAAAGCTACCTGAACATTTCAAAGGGACCAGATTAAAGCCTTGAAATTAAAGTATGATGAGAAAATTACAGAGAAAAATTAAAAAAAAAAAAAAGTGGATCTGTTTCATTGACCAATAAAAATATTAAGAAATTACTTGACTACCACCAAACAACATGAACATCCTCCAAGACTAAAAATTGCATACAAAAAAGAACTTCAGTCCCTGTATGGCAGATCACAGCATAGTAGGACCAGATGGCTGGGATGTCAAGCTGCAGCTTGACAAATTCAGATAAGAAGTGAGAAGCAGTTTTTACAGACATGCTAGTTAAGTACTGACGACTTTTATCAAAATAACTGATTAATTGCCTAAGTTTAAGTGAAGCTTAGATGTTTTTCTAAATTCCCATATTCTGAGAGGAAAAATTCAGAGAATGGTTTCGTTATGCAAAATGCACAGTGGCCAGCGATTATCATCCTTCTTTAAGAGACTGTAACACAAGATTCTATGAATACTTGTAAATTAACCATGAAAAACTGAATGTGCACAGCCATCATTTCCCGAAGCCAAGTAGCTCAAAATATTCTGCTCATTACTGGGTGGAATTCCACAGTATTTCTGAGAGGATAAGGCTTTCTTCATCCTTAATCCATTGCTTTTTGATGAAAAAAAACTAGGCAGAGGTAAATGACTTAAAAGGTTTTGATTTAGAAACTTATTATGTGACCTAAAGCATCCAAATGCCCTGATTTCCAGAGAGTGTGTGAACCATAAGGCTGGTTGTCCTCTTTGATCTATGCATTTGTCCATCTTTAAAAGCCTTGTATTTCTGTCTTTGCAAAAAATATTCCTACAAAGGACAAAATGAAACTCAAAAGAGAGTCAAACAGACATTAAGATGAGGTTGGCCCTCCAATGACTATATATCACAATCATATTTTTGTTAACATAGAACTAACTAAACAATTTGGTAGCTCTAGAAAGTTATTATACCTATTTTTGCAGATGATGAATCACTTTGCTATTTATCCGATGTGTCATTTGAAAGGCTTTTTCCCAAGCACTTTCAGTGTAAGGTCTGCTGTTGTATGCTACTATGCGCTAGTGCAGAACCTACAGGGCCAAGCACAGAAGTATTAGACTGCAAGGGTCAAAAGTCTGACCCTGGCTCAGCCAAAGGTATTTACTAGAAGACTGATAAAGTTTAATTACCTCACAGATCTAACCTATATTTCCCTTGGCACAACTTGAGACCATTTCTGTTGTCCTATCACTTGGTATATGTGAGAATATATCAAAATCAGCTTTGTACAACCACCTTTCATCATAGGGAAAAAGATGTGATAATAAATCCAAGAATAACTGATGGTGTTTTCTAGCCTCCTAATATGGCTACTGTCATTTTATAATTTGCAAATAATGTTTTGCATCTGCTACAAAACTGAAATCTCCCTCTATCTTCAGAACATCTGATTTTACCCTTAGAAAAAGTGTTACGTAAAGTTATTGAGAACATTCACAAGGGATACAAGCAACACCACGAACACAGAAAAACAAACACCAACACATAAGAATGATTTCCTTTCCCCCATGCGAAATAGTAACAATGGACACTTGATTTATTTTTAGAAGCCTACTATCAAATGAAAAAAAAAAGGATTTTCTATAGAAAACACATACACATTTGTTGCCTTATGCAAGAAAACAACATCAGCGGGGTATATTGAGCAGTTTGGTCACATGCAGCCCCACCTGTACTGTCATCTTCAGGGAGAATGCATGTGTAGAAATAAATGCCACAGATCTCATCTTACCTCGCAGCCTCTTCAGTCTCTGTTCCCTCCTCCGCCTTCGCACAACCAGAAGCATCACAAAAAGCAGTAAGACTCCAACCAAGATACAGGAAATGGTCACCAGCATCTTTAGCCCTTCGTTGGTTGCAAGCCCTTCCTCACTTTGCACAACTGACTTAATGAGTGGAGGGATTGTACCTGGAAACAGTGTCATGATATTAGATGCCTATTGATGAAGACAAAAGATTGAGTTCTCAGGGAACAGGGCACAGAAATGCTTCAGCTGCATGCAGAACATTGAGAAGGATTTGTCACTTCCAGCTTAGACACTATGCATGTGTTACAGCCATGCACATATAACCAGTGACACCAGTAACAAGGTGCTGACTGCAGAAACTCAGATTGTAAGAAATTGAAACAAACTGCATTTGCTGATAACAGAGAACCATGTCCATTTTACAGTCAAATATTACAATTAATTTCAGGTCATATTGAATCGTCACAGAGCCGTGAGAGACCCCAGAATTATTATCTATGTGTATTACTCTCTACTGCGGGAAAGCAGCGCTGCTGCAATATACACCTTCTACTGGTCTTTTCTTTGCAAGGAAAGTATTTGACAAAGTTCAATTTGTGCTACATATGTAAGATGAAACCTTTGCACATAAACATTCTTATATCACATTTTAAGGGTGAAGTAGTGACTCTGATCTGAAACACAGATAGCAAATCTGACGCAAATTTGGTAGAGAGTGTCTGACATCATACTTACTCATCAGTAAAACGGGAAAGTAACACTGGGTAGAAACAATCATATTTTGAGAGTGAAATGAGAGGAATGTATTTACAAACTACTGACATCGGCAGGCAGCTCACTGTTTCATTTTGGGACATATTTGCATTTTGAATACACCTGGCTTCCTGGTGATATATAATACTTGAACTTTTCAGTTTTTTGTTGTTTTTTTTTTTAAATCTAAAGGACGTGAGAAGAATGCAACACTTTCTTTGGAAAGCTCTTTAACCTGGGAAGGCTTCTCACTCATTACCTGATTACTATTAAACTGCTGAATGCAACAACAAAGGAGGCTGTAAAACACAGATTTGTTTGGAATGGGTAGAAACACACAAGTATGGTGAATTGTGATGACTTTCAATGGAAGCTGTTCAATTTTAACTGGCTACTGAAACATACAGGTGTCTACTTAAGTGCTAAAAGGATAGGAGGATGAGATAGAAAAACAGGCATGCCCTTTTTTATATTTTAATTGCTGCATGGATATAGCTATATCTCATTATACACCATACAGTATTGGAATAAAACCCTGTGATATGACACAGTAGAATGTGAGTGCCATAGCCACACTGAAAATGTAGAATTCTAATTCACAGTTTTTCAGAAGAGCTATTTGAATTGCATATACTGGGAAAGGTTGTTCCCTAAAGGGACGAATATAAACAGAAAAGCAACAACCACGCAAACCTATATCAGGCACTTCTGAACATTTATTTGCTTACCGTTGTATTTTGAATATGTTTTTACTATTCCATCGCAGTTTTTCCTAATTTTTTTTCCTTATTTATTTCTAATTTCTTGGAATAATCACACAGCAGGATTTTTTCATTTTGTGTTAACTGAGACGCAGTTTTTGCACTACTCCAAAGTAAAAGAAAATTATTAGAAGAAGAAATTGAAAGAATTTAAAGCTCTCAAAGGTAATACTAATAACTGTTTCTAAATCTTCCTAAACCCTCCTGAATAGTAACAGGCCAAAATTTTGTTCTGGATTAAAGTCACACAGACCATTTGCTAAGGACTACTGGGTTCAAGATACCTAAAATTATGTCTTGATCTCCTTAATGCTTTGATGAAAATCAAGAGTGGCCTTAATTTCAGTTAAGTCTTAAGTGTTTAGTAAGTGATTATAATCTTCTATGTCTTCCAAGTAGAGTGTAAACCTCTTAACGCTATATACAGGCAGTACAAGCTTAATTAAAAATAAACATACTGTAAGTTTATATATCCTTGACATTAACCATTTCTGGATATTCAGCAATTGTATTAGAAATTACCAGAACATGGTGGAAGAGTCAGTGGGGTTTTTTTAGGTAAATTGGGAGGGGTTTCAAGGTTTACCCAGGTAAATTCACCCACCACGCTTTGTTAGCCTGTTTTACTGGTGCAATTTGAATGTTTCTGATCCCATTTTCCTCTCTGTTGCAGCCCTTCCAGCATCTCCCATTGCACTTAGTGATTTTAGGTCTATCAAGTGCTTTCCTGTGTCCTAACTGTTCTTTACAGTAGAAAGACCCTTGCTAGGCTAGAATCAATGAAGATTGTTTAGAGTAGCTACCAAGCTGATCCGATTTAATGTAAGGGCTACTGGTTAGCTGAACTCGAGTTGGAAAGCTCTTTTTCAGTGCTACACGCTACAGCTGCACATTGCTAAAAATATCTCCTTAAGTACCAAATGCAAATGTTCTGAAAATCAAGGGGCAGGAAGGTCATAAAATCGGTAAGCTGAAAATGGTTAGCTGAAACATCTATGAACGGAAAGCAAAAAGTCATACGTAGATCTGCCATTAACCTTTGGACCTAGTTCATCATGAAGAGATTTAATGTAAAAGATACTTAGCCATGGTATTTCTCAGGAGCTCTATCTCAGATAACAATCAGCTACTGAAGTCCAAACAAAATAACTGAACTCAAGGATTTCCACAAAGTTTACGAAAACTTTAAGACTTCTAAAGTTGTTAAGTTTGTTCTTAGCATTTTGTACCCTAGAATTTTCATACACATATCATCTAATATTCCAAGTATGATCCCTGTTAACTGCTTGATCCTAAGGGCAGCTGTGACATCTAGAAGCTGGATAGAAGTCCCTACTAACTTCATATTATGCGACAAAACAATGGTAAAGGTAGAGTTAAGACTGTAAGTGCAGCTGGCCATAAAATTTCCACTTGCACACTTTCTGTAAATAAAAAAATTAGGTCCCCATAAAAGAAAAAAATGTCTGCATGAAGCACTGATAGAAAATGTTGATATCTAATGAGATTGTTTTTCAGCTCTGAAACTTCTCGAGCCTATGCAGCGTGCCAAGGAACAAATGAATATGGAGCTGGGACTCTGTAGGAACAACTTTTGCTTTAGAAGCACAGAAATAGTTCTTCTATGAAAACGTTAATTAATATTAAGTGGGAATAGACTATCTAACCTTTTTGTAATCATGGAATAACAGAAAGGTTTTGGTTGGAAGATCAACAAGTCCAACTGTTGACTAGCACTGACAGGTCACCAATAACTGTGATTTGTGGAAGAAGGGACATGTTACATGGGAAGTTTATAGAGAAATTGCTGGGACATGTGAAAAGGCCATAAGGAGGGCAAAAACCATATTAGAGTTAAAATTAGGTAGAGAAGCTAAAGAGAATAAGAAAGCATTCTATAAACATAGTAAAAGCAAGAATAAAGAAAGTGTGAGCCCACTGCTTAATGAGATAGCAGTCCTGATAACTGACAACACAGTTACTAAGCAGAATTGCTTAATAAGTTTTTTGCTTCAATTTTTACTCCTATAAGTAAACTCTCTTGAACTCCAGCCCATGAAGACAGGAGAGATAACTTGTAAAAAAGAAAATTATTTTCTGAGAGTTAATGAGGAGTAGGTTAAATATAACTGCACAAACTGAACATAAGTCTATGAGGCCTGATGAGATGCACCCAAGAGCGTTGAGAGGACTGGCTGATGTTTTTGCTAAACCACTCTCCATCATTTTTGGGAAATTATGGTCAATTCTCAGGAGAGTTATCTGAGGACTGGACGAAAGCTATTGTAACTCCAATCTTCAAAAAAGGTAGAAAGGAAGATTTGAGCAATACAGAGCAACACCTCCATCCCCAGAAAAATGATGGAGCTGTTCATTCTAGAGGACATCTCTAAGGATACAGAGGATATGAGGATAATCAAGAGTAGTCAGCATGGATTTATCAAGGGGAAATCATGTTTGACTAATTTAATAGCCTACTACAATGTGGTAACTAAATGTGTAGATGATGGAACACCAGTTGATATGGTCTATCTTGATCAAAGGAAGGCTTTTGATACAGTCCCCCATAACATCGTTGTAAATAAGCTTAGGAATTGTGAAATCAATGATCAGATTGTGAACTGGATTAAGAATTTTCCATACAATAGAAATAGAGCCCAGAAAGTGGTGATTAATGATGCAGGGTCTAGCTGGAGACCTGTAACTAGTGTCCCCCAGCAATCAGTCCTGGGTCCAGTGCTGCTCAATATCTTCACTAGTGATATGGAATAAAGTGTCTACTCAGCAAGTTTGCTGATGATACCGAACTGGGTAGATTGGCTGACTCACCTAGTGGCTCTTTAACTATTCAAGAAGATTTGGACATACTGGAGAGTTGGGCTAAGAGGAATTCAATGAGTTTTAACAAAGACAAATGTAGATTCCTTCACTTAGAAAGGAATAAAGGGATGCATCAGCACAGGTTGGGTAGTGAGCAGCTAGAGAGCACACCTGGGGAGAAGGATCTTGGAGATTTTGTGGATAACAAACTAAAATGGATCAGCAGTGGGCCCTGGTGGTCAAGAAGGCGAATAGGGTGTTGGGATGAATCAACAGGAGTGTGTCCAGCAGATCAAGGGAGGTCCTTCTACCCCTTTACTCTGCTTTAGTGAGGCTGCACCTGGAATACTGTGTCCAGTTCCGATTTCCTCAACTCAAGAGAGATAGAGAATGAATGGAAAGAGTTCAATGCTGAGGATGATTGGGGGTCTGGAACAACTGCCTTATGGGGAGAGAGTGATTGAGAAATTTGAGACATTTTAGTTTGAACAAAAGAAGGCTATGAGGGGATTTAATCACTGTCTAAAAATACATGAGGTCTGGGTGCAAAGAAGAAAAGAATACTCTCTTTTCAATTGTGTCAGGCCGGACAAGAAGTAAAGGATGCAAGTTAGAAGACAGGAAATTTCACCTCAATATGAGGAAAAACTTCTTTAGGGTAAGGTTTATTAAATATTGGAACCGGTTGCCCAGGGATGTTGCATAGCTCTCTTCTCTCAGAATGTTTAAGACCCATCTTGATGCATTTTTTTGTAGTTGGTGTAGGCTTTGTAAGTTGTTATGCTTTTCAGCAATTTGTATCCTGCTTAAATAGGAGGGTTGGACCTGATAGCCTTTGAAGGCCCCTTCCAACCCCAGTAACTGTGCAAACTGTGTGTAAATTCATGTCCCTCAGCACCACATCTACACATGTTCTAAATACCTTCACAACTCACCTGGGCAACCTGTTTCAATGTTTGGTAACTGTTCCACTGAAGAAAGTTTTCCTAATATCCAACCTAAACCTCCTCCAGCGCAACTTGATCAGGTTTCCTCTTGTCCTATTGCTTGATACTTGAGAGAATAGACAGAGTCCCACTTTGTTATAATCTCCTTTCAAGTAATTGTAAAGGGTCATAATGTCTCTCTTCAGCCTCCTTTTCTCCAGGTTAAGCAACATCAGCTCTCTCAGCTGCTCCTGCTAGAATTTGTGCTCTAAACCCTTCACTAGTTTCATTGCCCATCTTTGGACCTAGCCCAGCACCTCAATATCCCTCTTGTAGTGAGGTGTCTTCAAACTGAACATATTACTCTAGGTGTGTCCTTAACATTGCCAAATACAGAAAGACAATTATATCCCTACTCCTGCTGCCACATTATTTCTGACCCAAGCCCAGATGCCTTTGGCCTTCTTGGCCACCTGGGCACACTGCTGGCTCATATTTAGCTAAATCAATGCTCTCAGGTATCTTTCCGCTGAGCAGCTTTCCAGCCACTTTGCTGCAAGTCTGTAGCATTGCATTGGGTTGTTGTGAACCAAGTGCAGGACCTGCCACTTGACCTCATACAGCTCATACAACTGGCCTTGGCTCATTAATATGGTCTGTCCAGATCCCTCTATAGAGAGTCTCAAGCAGATCAACACATCAGCCTAACATGGCATTGTCTGCAAATTTATTGAGGGCACAGTCAAACCACTCATCCAGATCACTGATAAAGATAATAATGTGAATAATAGTAATAATAGGTTAATAATTTTAGTTCTGCATCAAGTGTAACAAATGTAGAAAATCTGAACCCTGAAATTTTAATTTCCAGCCATGTTCTCCTCTCTTAACCTTGCAATCACTGTTTGAGATCAGGCTGCCTCTCTAAGGCACGTTGTAGTCCTAGCAAAGCATGCCTGACAAGGAAAACCATCACTGCCATACATGAGAAATTTTCTAGCTGACCAGAAGCAGTGACCTGGGAAATTTAACGTTACAAATATTTTTGTTGTTTCATTTTTTACTTTTAAGGATGCCATACATCTTTATGTTGTGCAGGTCCAGTCAGTATATGGAACAAAGAGAAGTATCATCACCTGACCAAAAAGCAGAGTCTGACAACATTTCAGATTCGTTCGTTGAAGGAATTTGATTTAATAGCTGGTAGTGGGAATTTAAGGCTCTGGACTTGCATTTTCATATAGGCACTTCAGTCTGTTTGCCCCAGTCATATACAGACCTTGTCATAACTGTGGGTGTGAAAAAAAACAAACACTGGAAGATGAGTGTTGCCTTTAGAAAGACATGGGAAAAAGAAGAGGATAGGCTAGGTAAAGTGGCAAGAAATTAATTCATAATACTTCAAGCAGTTATGATGGGCAACATCTACACGGCTCAGTAAAACAGATCCTAAGTGCATTTGGCAAGATCTGGCAGCATTTGAGATCTACTCAGATCTTTCTTTCCTGCAGCACTCTAAAGTGTTGAGGCAAAATCTTTGTCTTAATTTTTTAGACTGTCTGAAGTAAAATGAGGGCTGTGTGGCCGCTTACAAAAATTATACTTTCTCAGAAAAACATGACAAGATGTACTATTTGCAAAAGGGTGAGCCATGAGGGCATTTGCTGTTAATTAACTAAAAGAACTCATGAATACCTAGCACAGGCTAGCATTAGAGGATATGTAGGAAGCTGAGGTTGAAAACCAGTCTTATTCATATCCCACATTTCTGACTAGGATGGTCCCTGTTGCTTGTTCTTCCCCAAGCTATACATGGATACTGTACTGGAGAGGGCTGGCTTGTGTGGGACAAAACGGTGGCAGGAGTGCGCATCACCAACACTATGGAGCTATGATCAGTAATTTAGTGCTGTTGCTGGTCAAGTATCGGCTGTTTTTTGAACTTGCTCACAAGTCGTGGCACTTAATTTGACGACTCCAATGCCATCAAGTGGTTGCACAATACAGCACAACATCCCTGGCAACCAAACAGCATTTTACATAGGATGTCTCCAGAAAAGCTCTGGCAATTCACACTGGAGCAATTCAAGAGACTGCCATCTGTAGCCATCTGCTCTAGCTTTTTGTCAGAATTATATTTCCCATTGTAGAGCCAGCAGAAACACACACATGCCACCACCATTTTTGATAAATGTGCCAGGGTATGAGCTGGAGTGATCAGCAAATTATAATGCCTGGTCTTGCCCTCTTGATCTGGCTTTTCCAGGGTGGGCAGCAACCCCTGGCAGAAGGGAGGGATGCAACAATTCCTTCATCCCCTGTGCCCTGTTGCTGAGCATAACAGAGCCATCAGTCACAGCCATTAGTCTCACTCTCCTCTGCTTGTAAATAGGGATAATAGCACTGCCATTGCCCTTGGAGGAGTCTGGAGGGTTTCCTGGAAGACAAGCTAGTTAGGCGCTCTGTTGCATCACATAATGGGTTTTGAGTTGTGTCAGTAGGACATTGCATGGAATATCAATGAGGCCAGCCATGGCCGTGAGTGGCTGCAGGAACCAATTGTACTGGAGACAAAAAAATTAATGGAAGAGATGCATAAAATGCTAGCAAATGTTTCTGTGGCCACTGGAACTAATGGCATCTAGTGTCCTACGGTTATGCAACACATGGTTGATTGACTTTGGTGCTGTATTCACTTCTCCGCAGTGAAGATAAATAAACAATTTCCTCTTGGCTGCCTGGCAGCTTATTGTCATGAAATCAGTAGGCATTTTATGTCTTTGAGACTGCTGAACCTCTGTCAGTGTGTTTAGCAGATTTGGAAAGGGTTTTATGGAAGGAAAAAGAAGGACAAGCAAAAAAATCACATAAGACTAAAACCAGCATCTCAGACATGCAAACAAAACCACATACTTACTGCCATCGTAATTGAGTGTTGCGAATTTGGCTTGTTTCTCGGCACAGCCAGCACTGTTGCACACTCTCATTTGCAATTCGTACCACATTGCCTCCTGGAGGTCATACAGTATGTAGGACTTTGACAGGGATGTCCGCTGAGCAGTTGTCCAGACTGTTGTCCCAAATGGCCGGTACTCTAGGGTGAAGGAAGTGATGGGGCAGCCACCGTCATTCCAGCCTATCAGGTTCAGCTTCACTCTTGTGGTGTTGATACTAGCAAAGAGCTCTTGTTCCTTTGAAAACTGTGGCTCTAGAAGCAATGACGCATTTCAAGTGAAATGTTTTACAGATATAGGACTCTCAAAAATATGCAATTAGTAGAATAATGTCTAGGACAATCTTAACTTCATTGTACACTCAATATCTATATATTCAACACCTTTCCCCTACCCCTTCTTAAATATTTTTTACACACTGACAAATTCAAAAAAACCAGTTTTTCAAATGCATATGTGAAAAAAATATCGGTACATCTTAGCACAGACCTGGCTTCCAGTTTGCACGGACTGCCATGACTCAACTTACAAATCTACTCTACAGATACTTCATATTAATAAAGTGGAACTTGGAAGTCAAAATCAAAATCTTAGTGTGTTGACATTGCACATGATTGAGCAATAATATAATTTCTAACAATAAATCCTTTGAATTTTGTGTTTCTTGGTTGTTTCCTTCCATAAAATAAACATTTATATTTACTTGCCCTACTTTGAGATCAACTGCTGGCTTCTGTTGACACACACATTGAAGTTTTTTTGAGAGTTCTGTGTAACACAGGAGTAATGACAGTAAAAAGGGCACTCAGAATCGAAACAGTGACAAGACAGGTCATCAACAAATGTTATTAAGTACTATAGGAAGTTACATCTAATGTGATTAAAATTATAATGCATTTTATTGTATATATAATAATGATTATTATTATATATGATGAGTAAACAGCTCCTGAAGGAATTAGGGGAAAAAAAGAGGATGTATCGCCTTTGGAAGGAGGGAAGGGCTTCTCTGGACATGTTCAAGGGTGTAACTAAATTATGTAGGAGAAAAATTAGAGAGGCAAAGGCCCAGTTAGAACTTAAGCTGGCCACCTCTGTGAAAGATAATAAAAAGCAATTTTATAAATTTATCAATACTAAAAAGATGGGTAAAAAGAGCCTCCACTCCTTACAGGACCAGGAGGGGAACACTGTAACTAATGATGAGGAAAAGGCTGAGGTCCTGAATACCTACTTCACCTCAATTTTTAATAGTGAGGAGGGAGGAGTTCGGGGCAAATGGCCTCTCGAACTGGGGGATGGGGTTGGGGAGCAGTGTGCAGCCTTGGAGATCCACAAGGAACTAGTCCAGGACCTGCTGAGCCACTTGGACACCCACAAGTCCATG
>VXBP01001800.1:0-59572 GCA_013400115.1 Rhinopomastus cyanomelas | reverse complement strand
GTCCAGAGAAGGGCAACGAGGCTGGTGAGGGGCCTTGAGCACAAGCCCTATGAGGAGAGGCTGAGGGAGCTGGGATTGTTTAGCCTTGAGAAGAGGAGGCTCAGGGGAGACCTTATTGCTGTCTACAACTACCTGAGGGGTGGTTGTGGCCAGGAGGAGGTTGCTCTCTTCTCTCAGGCAGCCAGCACCAGAACAAGAGGACACAGCCTCAAGCTGCGCCAGGGGAAATTTAGGCTTGAGGTGAGGAGAAAATTCTTCACCGAGAGAGTCATTGGCCACTGGAATGGCCTACCCAGGGAGGTGGTGGAGTCGCCAACTCTGGAGCTGTTCAAGGCACGATTGGACGTGGCACTTGGTGCCATGGTCTAGCCTTGAGCTCTGTGTTGACAGGTTGGACTTGATGATCTATGAGGTCTCTTCCAACCTTGATAATACTGTGATACTGTGATACTGTGATGATGTATAAAATGGTTGTATTGTTGCTATTCTTGTGCTTTGATGAGATGTACTCTCTTTTCTAAATTTTATAGTAATCTAAATGAACCTGGTGATTCCTGCTATGTGTTACCATACACTCCTAGTGGCTCTTTTAAGAGCTTTGGATAGAGATACTACTGTAGCTCTCACATGAATGAGAATGAACTCAGTAGTCTAAACCACACAGAACCTATCCCTCTCTGTAAATGTAACACAGGCACATATATCAAGTCCCAGAGAAACACAAAACAGGGGGAGAGCTGCTTTTTCATAAACCATTTAGATGTTATTTGAGACGTGTGTAAATGTTACGTTTCAGGTAATGTGAGTGAGAACACTCAACTACTTCTCTAAATGTTCCTCGCTTTAATGACAACACACCATTCTCCCTGACCAGAATCACAGAGATGTTAGAAGAGACCTCAAGAGATCATCACATTAATCTGCACCCCCACCAAAGCAGGACTGACTCCAGGCAGGATTTGAGTACCTCCAGGGAAGACAACTCCACAACCTCTGTGGGCAGCCTATGCCAGGGCTTTGTAACTCACACTGTAAAAATGTTTCTTCTCATATCTAAATGAAACTTCCTGTGTTCCAGTTTGTGCTCATTGCTTCTTGTGCTGTCTCTGGGCACAACTGGTAAAAGTCTGGCACTATTCTCCCTACAGTCACCCTTCAGATATTTATAGGCAGATATTTATGCAGGCAGCTGATCTGCAGTCTCCCCTGAGCTTCAGCACGTCATACCACCCACGTCTACCAGGTCTTCCCTATGCCCCTAAGCATCCAATGCAATGTCCACCTTGATGTGATGCTTTGGAGATCTGCAACAGCACAGGTGGGATGAAGACCATAAAGAAGGGCAAACATACTTATCGAAATAAACTACATTTATTATGAAATTTTTCACAAATAAGAGTATTTCTTGCAACCTTTGAAGACATGCAAGATGATGTTATTTTTAGAGCATTATGCAAGGTTACTTTACTCTTCTGACTTAGGGGTAAGTTTCTAAATTGCCTCTTTGAGTGACATCTTTAAGACTGTTACCAAATTTGCTCATAATTCTGACATGCATTTGCAATGTGGATCTACCCTCAGCAAACAGTATCAAGGCTCTGTTGTGCGTCTGACAAGTCCTGCCTGTTTTGCCTTGTCTTGCAGAGTTTGAAGCAAACTTTTATTTTTTGAGGCTTAGCCTGTTAAAAGGCTGCTATGTGCACAGCTCCTGCCATACTAGCCTAGAAAAGAATTAAGATGATGGTTTTGTTTTGTCTACACTCAAATATACTCCCCATTTTCCTTCAACATCCAGATAAAGAAACCCCTGAATTTTGACAAGAAGAGAAGAATCAATTTCCTCATGGCAGTAGCAGTAGCTGGTATTGCTATGGCCTGTGATAGTGGAGAAATTCATTTCCCAACACACTGTAGAAAAGATTAATTTATAGAGAATAAGGATAGATATGTGATTCGAGTCCCCCAGTGACAGTCTTTTCTGTCACAGAATGGCAGATGGCAATGTTTCCAAAGCTGATAATATTAAAATATTCAAGTCTGTCTTAGCAAACCAAGATCTATAGCTGAATGTAAATGCTGTAGATGAGCAAAGGGAATAGAAAACCACATACCTTTTCCAAGTGTTTTGGCCTCAATTATCTCACTGATGCGTCCTGGCCCCACTCCATTCTGAGCAGTTAGAGTAAACTTGTACCACGTGCCACATTTCAGTGTTTCTAAACGGTAGGACCTCTCACTAGGGCTAATGGGAAAACTACCCCATTGCTCACTGTTATCTTCTGAGTACTGCAAAATATAACCTGGAGGAAAAGAACAGATGGCAGTGATAAGCCTAGAAAACCCACATATTTTGCAGATAATATGACCAGTCGCTTTAAAGATCTAATAAAACAGAAAAAATCCCCCACACAAGAAGACATACAGCACTCCCTTGAGTACAAGATATCAGACAACACATTTTGAACACCCTTGCAACAGCTGTATTGTCATTTTTGTGATCGCTTTATAGAGAAAAGGAAGGGACAGGCATTTCTACATATGCTTCAAGTGGCAACAAAGACCAGATGATGAACCCAGGCCCTCAGAAACAAATGTTTTGAGATTACATGTCTGGAAAAATCAGAAAGAGTAACTGTCATAACAGCTGAGAGCACATTGGAAGAAAGTGATTAAATCTGTGATTAAATCAGCACAAAGAGAAACTGCAATTTAGTGAAAGCTGTTATCACAATGATAGTTCACATTAAGCACTGACAACACAGACTGCTTTGCTTTGTGGTGGGGATTTTTTTATCCATTCAGAATTATACACTAAACCTATCAATTGATTACAAATTAGAAAGAAGTATGTTACCTCGGATGGAACTGCCACCATTGTCTCCAGGTATCCAGGAAAGAGTGATAGAAGAAGATGTAGTTTTGGATACAGTGAGTCTTGGCTGGTCTGGTGGAACTAAATGGGAAATAGTTAAAAACAGAAAACAGATTAAAATGATTAGACGTTATCTTAATCCATTAAAATAGTAATTTAGCAAATAACCATTCTGAACTGCAAAAAAATGCAAATTATTTCTGTCAAAGTGCCTATTTATCTGACATCCTTGGTTAAGACAAGATCAGACAAGCTTTCCTTTTTCATATTTAAGTTTCTTCCCATATTTGTCTTGGAGTTCTTAACCCTTGTTCTAATCTGAGTCTTCTGTATCTGCCCAGTCACATCTAAATGTCATATGATCTACCCAGCCATTATTTTTTATTATTTTTTGTATCTGGTTTTTTTCTGCGTTTCTAGTGGTGGGAAACAGGTGTCTACTTGCAAATGATGCCCCACTCATGCATGTCCTTGAAGGGTATTATGGCAAAAGTAAAACAAAAATTGCATAACAAGGATTTCTGTCAGTGTAACTTTGAGTGCTGTCTAGGTAGTGTGGATAGATCTGAGACTGGAGGCAGATCCATATCTCTTCCAGACCACACCATCTTTTCACTGAAGCTATGGGTACAAAGAAGACACAACTCTATCTGCAAAGGCTAAACAAACCTGGAAATACTTTACTGATGCTCCTTGTAAATGTTATGGATGTGTCTAAACTGTGACTGCACAGTTTCCATGAGCTGCACAGTTTCCAGGACCAGCTCCTGAACAGGAACAAGGTATCATCATCTGCCTAGTGCCCTGTGTCCAGTTTCCTTCGAAGGAAAATCCAGTATGAAAAAGAAGAGAAGGACCAAGATGCACCATCAACAAGATGTCCAGGGCAATGGCAACTGGGACTGGGAATTATAAGAATGAATTAGCACTGGAAATAGGTCCAGGAACTGGGACAGTTCAGGCTCAGCCTAAATAACACCAAATTGCATCGGTGTACAGTGGCTGAGACTCCAAAGCTCAATGTTAAGGGGCAGAGAGTGGCAGAAAACTTTCTTCTCATGTTTACAAAGCTGTCATGAGCCAATATGATCATACAGTAGTTACACTCTGCAAATCTCATCTTTGACTTCTGCCTGAATAATTTAGCAAGTTGTACAAGTGAGGTAACCAGAAGCAAGACACAAAACTAGTAAGTCTCTTAAGGGTAATGCTTTCTAAAATCAAAAAAAATGGCAAGTGAAACTTCAAAAAGCTGGTTGAAAATTTACTATAGCCCTGAAGGACAAATATTTACTGACAGTTCACCGAAGAATTTTAAATCTGCACAAGCCAACCTGATGGGGTTCAACAAGACCAAGTGTAAGGTCCTGCATCTGGGTTGAGGCAATCCTAAGCACAAATACAGGCTGGGCTGTGACTGGCTGAAGAGTAGCTCTGAAGAGAGGGTNCAGCGTGAGAGTGGTGAGAGCCTGGAATGGGTTGCCCAGGGAGGTGCTTGAGGCCCCATTATTGGAGGTGTTTAAGGCCAGGCTGGATGAGGCTGTGGCCAGCCTGATCTAGGGCGGGGTGTCCCTGCCCATGGCAGGGGAGTTGGAACTGGATGATCAGATGGTCCCTTCCAACCCTCAGTCATTCTGATTCCATAACTTCTCCAGTGAAGTGATCCTGCTGTGTCAGGGGGATTGGACTAGATGACCTTTTGACGTCCCTTCCAATCCCTAGTGATTCTATGATTCTATGATTCTATGAAATCTACTGCATGGTGAGTTCTGTGACTCATGTTACGTTTAGTGTGTGCTTTTAGAGGGTTATTCCTTTTATACATATCAATGCCCTAATGGGTGCATTACCTATATTCCAATATGCAAATAAGAAGTGACTGGTAATATGTGCTATTTGAAGGTGTATGCATGTTCTCTTTTAAACGCTTCCTCATGTTCACCATCAATAAAGTTCAGCTCTTGCATAAAGACGTTTTCATCCAAGGTCTCAGTACAGAGGCATGTTTCTACTAATAGCTTTTCAGAAGCTATCCTTTCTTCAGACCTTCCTCTCTTTGTGACTTTTTGCAATATTTATATGATGGATGTACTATTTGAAGGAAGAAGGCATAAGCTGGTATTTTCTGTGTGAAGATCTAGAAGACAACGGAATGCAAATGCTCTATCATCAATCCTGCAAAAGCTTATATAGAGACTTCACTGCAAGCATGTGAATTGCTCCACCAAAATCAAAACATCTGCTGTAACATAAAACATTCATGGCTGAGTCAAATGACATGCTTAATATCTTGTTTATTAATTTGGAAGAACAAAAGTTGCATTAATACACATTAGTACTGATATTTTACATATGTCTGCAAACAGACATACCTATGCATTAACCAGCACATAGCAGTTAATAGCTATGATAACAATTAATGAGATAGAACCCATGGGCTTACCTTGTACCTGCAAATTCAAAATTATTTCGTCTGATCCCCAGTTGTTACTGGCCACACAACTGTAGTATCCAGAGTCTTCTGCTTTCACAGTGCGGATGACAAAGCTGCCATTGCTAAAGATGCTTCTTCGCCCATCAATCATCACTAGACTGGGTGTCCCGTTACTACCTCACAAGAAACAAAGTCCATACATTAAAGAAATTACAACCAAAATTACTCAGAATTGGGTTATTTTAAAAGCCGTTAAATGTGGAAAGACAGAAAATGGGGGTGGGGGGTGGGTGGCATCATCTTCAAAAAAGACCGCAAAGGACTATTTTCTCTTAGGAAACACCTGCTGTTTGCTTACAGAATGTGCAAAGCCCAGATCCATTTTCAGCCAAAATGGAAATTAACTGCTTTCTTAACTATTGGTCATTAGAGAAGATTGCCAAACTAAGAATAAAATGCAGTTTGTGGCTACAAAGTCCATCCTTATTAAATAATACTAATTAGTCTCAGTGCACAAGATGGTTTCACAGCACTGCAGTATCACTGCTCACACAGGGCTTGGGTGAAAATTATCTATGTGTGTTTCCAAGTGACTTTCAAATTGTGAAATTAAAGGTCAAAACAGAATAACAGAAAACAAGGTATGCGTAAGATGTGTACACTGTACTCCACAGCACAATTCAATATATCAGACATTTTCCTTTTCCAGACAAAAAGGACTAGTTGTGCTTGAAGTTAAAACAGGAAAAAATCCTCAGTTTTATGTCTTGAAAGTCTGCCTTTGTCCTCTCACAATTTCTCCCTTTCAATACTTTCTAGTAACTGAAGACAACTAGATTTAGTTAAAGAAATTTCTGAACTGCATGTCTACTCTAACTGTGCAGTCAGCACAAAAGTCCATTCTCCTTCCTCACGTCAGAAAAGATCCTGATGTCAGAATCCAGGATCAGCCACATTGCAGCTGCCAGGATTTTAAGCAAATGGTCTTTATAGGAGATACACATTTGGTTGCTGATTACCTATCCTTCATCCATTTGACTGTTGGAGCTGGGTCTCCCACAGCTTTGCAAGGGAGGACAATGTCCTTCATCCACGGAGTTGTCACTGTGCCACTGAATGTCAAAATCCTGGCAGGAGCTGAGCAAGAGAGCGTAAGAGAGAGAGAGAGACAGAGAGAAACTAAAATGAGGTGTTCATTCAGGCAGCCCTTGGAAGGAAAAAATAAATCCAGAAATAACTGTGGAAAACCAAACCAATCTGCCTTAAGCTGTGCATTTAGGAAGCTGATTCCTTTTAATTCATAATATCAGCTATTTATTCAATCTCAAATATTGCATTAGCATCTGAAAGACAAGTAATTAAAACAGAGACGAAGCAGAGGACTGGAAGGGTCCTTGTAGAGAAAAAGAGTAAAACCAGTTATTACAGAATTACGGAATCACAGAACATTAGTGACCTTGAAAGGTCATCTAGTTCAATCCCTCTTGCCAGAACAGGATCACCTGGATCAAGTCGTACAAGAACACATCCAGGCGGGTTTTAAACATCTCCAGTGAAGGAGACTTTACAATCCCCTTGGACAGTCCATTCCAGTGCTCCGTCACCCTCACTGATGTTCCTTCTCATATTTATATGGAACCTCCTATGTTCCAGCTTACACCTATTGCCCATTGTCCTATCACTAGCCAACACTGAGAAGAGCCCGGATTCATCCTTCTGACACCTACCCTTCACATATTTATAGACATTAATGAGGTCACCTCTCACTCTCCTCTTTTCCAAGCAAAAGAGACACAGCTCCCTTAGCCTTGCCCCATAAGGGAGGTGCTCCATTTCCTTCATCATCCTCATTGCTCTACACTGGATTCCCTCCAGAAGCTCCATGTTCTTCTTGAACTGAGGGGCCCAGAACTGGACACACTGACTTGAGATAGTCAGAAGAAGAAAAGCTGTCATAGATTACAGAATCAGTTTGCACTGTTGCCTGTGTTTCCTTCAAGTGCTGTTGAGGAATAAGTTTCTTGAGACTATTATTTATGGTCAAAATTTTAACTGAAGCAGGAAAAGTAGCTGTTTGAAGATTTAAGGGAACAGACTTCAGGAAGGTTAGGTAATGAGACATCACCACTTTCCTGACAGATATGCACCATGTCCCATCCTAACTAAACAGCAGCTGAAGATGTCCGCCTTCCTCCTTTTGGGATCTCTGGTGGTTAGCATCCACTGGAGGTACTGAAGTGAGTGCCGTTCAGGAGACGCTACACTAGACTGATGCAAATACACTGGTCACCCCACAAATCTCATGATACAATCCTATTTTCTAGAAAGGCTTTACACAGGCCTATACTGCTACAATCCATGAGCTATTTAACCAAGCTATATGAAAGAAAACTCACGTGGTCAAAACTAAGTCTATGTAATGCAGGAATCCCACACAACAGGACACCACTGTTGCCAAACATATTTCTGTGATGTGCCTGCATTTTTAATAGCTATTTCAATATTAATTCTTCTTTAAGTCATGGGTTGAATATCAGATCTTCAAAGCACAGTATTTATGTTGTAGTACTTGGATTTCCATATCTCGCATCTCCCATTTTACAGTGAAGTGTAGAAGTAACACAAATTCCACAGAAGCCTAAGCCACTGGTAAGATCATTTCAAAAGCATATGCACTATTTTTATGAAAGTATGCACAGCTTTCTGTGGATTATTTTATTCTTTTCATGTACTAGGTACTTTTAAAAGAGTTGGTAAAATAGCATGAAAATTTCTAACTCCAGTTTTCTTTACAGCTTAACGTTCTGAGACTGCAAAAAGTACACAAACACAATAAAACAAATCAGAAAATAAATGTTTAGTGAAATTAATCTAAAAGCAAGAGGTTTGAAATGATAATAGGTATTTATGAGGTTAATATACCTTGAATCTTACAGACCTCTTCATTTTTGAGACAAGAGAGTTTTACAAGCATGTGGGAAATTCAGCAGGGCTCACCTCATCATCATTGAAGCTACCCACATGCCTGTCGAGACCCACCAGCCTTAGAAATTACATGGAATCCCTGCTTTTTGCAAACTCCCTAATCATTAGTTGAAGATAAAGAGGTACCTTCACAGAACAGTGCAGTCTTACACTAATGTATCTTTCTGAGTGTTTGTTTAAATTATCAAACATATTATGTACTTCTAAGACACAGAACAAGAAACAGCCAGAAATTCCTTGCAAGAGGCTGTAACATGCTGGGTTTTTTTTAATCTCTAGAAGACACAACTGCATTTTAAAGACAAACTGTATAGGGAAGCTGAACAAGAGCTATGACAGTTCAGTGCAGCTCAGCCTAATCCATATAAAAGAGTAGTCACTGAATACCCTGGCTCAGGTATTTCTTTCATTGACTTTCTCACACAAGACTATCCTGTGCATTCCAGTATGGTGTTGTTTAAAAATATTAAACACACAAAATAAACAGACTAGGTGGAAAATCAGTTCAACATCAATGCTCAGGTAGTCTACAAGAAGTAGGAAAACTCAACATTGAAGGCAGAGGGTTGTCCCGAGAAGATTAGATTGCCACAGGTCTAAATCTGTTATCAACATATTGCTAGAAAATGCCACTCTCCATCAGCTATGATCAGGAAATAAGAACAAGGTCCATGTGAGATTGTCTATCTTTTAGAGATATTTGACAGGCTAAACCTACAAATTTCAAGTCAGCAGTGAAATGTAATTTATGGCCCAGGAGCACAGCCTGCTTTTGTTGAGACTGAACTTTCATTGCCATGGTTATTTTCTGCTTGTTTTTTTGCTTACTTTTGTCAGTTAATTACAGAGAATAACAACCTGTTCTGAGAAATGGAGCCACCAAAGAAATGTAAACTTGAATTAAGCTTTCACTTAAATTGAACTCTTCATTTCACATCAAACCCCTATCTAGACATTATCATTGTTCTCACTGGGGTTCTTAAAGAGGTTATAATTAAGTTGACACAATTCAATTCAAAGTTAAGTCTCATTAGCTGTCATGATGACATCATTACTTGGACAGTTACTGCAAAAGAAGTGCTGAAAAAAGGAAGCAAAAAACTTCAAAATAATGGCTTTTAGAATGTTCTTGCACAGAGGACCTGTGTTTCAAAATCAGGCTATAACTGCCTACTAACCTTGTGATTACTTGCTTTAGATGTACTGGAGGTAAAAAAGGTCCTCAAGGCTATTAGCTCCATCCATCCTTTTCCACTGTTCACCTACTGCTCTTATCACTGATTGCCACTTTTCCTCAACTCTCTCGAAGTCCCTGTGATACATTCATACAGGAGATTTTGTGCAAGATAGAATAATTTCTAACCTGGGTACAGCCAAAGTTCAAAGAATTGCTATTGGTATTCTTAGTGTCTATCACAACCTTCACGAGTGGATTATTCATCATTATTTTAATCCTAAAACTCTTTAAAAGAGGACTGTCTTGAGCATCATCTAATGCAGATTTCATATTGGAGTATCACTTCAACACTGACATTCTGATGCCCTTAAAAATAAAGATTTGATTATACTGACCTATCAGTGTGAAGTACTCATTAGTACTAAGACCTTAATTACTTATTCTCAACATTTGCTGGTTTTGCCATGCAAGCTATTTTTGAGATAATTTATTTGTCATGATAGATCATGTTAAACAAACTTTGGAGGAACAGAATTAATTCCATTTTCTGGTAAGCTTTTTCAGTGTAAGTACAGTGGGTCAATGTGTAACTATTTGGGGCAAACTAAGAGTAATCACATACTATATTTCCACATAAGTAGAAATCATGAGTCTTGATACCTGCAACTTCTACACTGTTCCACATTTATCTTATCTGAACTCTTCCCTCTTATTTAGGACACGAAGAAAGAGAACTAGCGTCTCACACTCCTCAGTCCATTTGTATTGTATCACGCTGATATCTAATATGTTTTGTTCTTATTTGAGCATCTATTTTTATCCCTGTTTTTGATTCTTTTATTATTTTCCTCACCATATTCGTTACAGAGAGATAGCAGATGGCCAAAAAAAGATAAAACTATTTGCCCTGTTTCCCTGAGGTGTTGTTTCATGATCTTCCTTTGCAGTCCATCTTTTAAGATCTGAACTTTGATCTTACTGATGTTTCCACTGCAATATGCAGTTTCCATACAAGAAATTAATATTCAGGCTTTTCACAGACTCTCATATATTGCCCAGGTCACTCCACTGACACTATGCAAGTACTAAGAGAAGGGAACTTAGAATCATAGAATCATAGTATCATCAAATCATTAGGGGTTAGAAGGGACGTCAAAAGATCATCTAGTCCAATCCCCCTGACACAGCAGGATCACCTAGACTAGGTCATACAGTCAGTCAGGGTTAGAAGGGACCACAGGATTGTCCAGTCCCAACTGCCCTGCCATGGGCAGGGACACCCCGCCCTAGATCAGGCTGGCCACAGCCTCATCCAGCCTGGCCTTAAACACCTTCAAGAACGGGGCCTCCAGCACCTCCCTGGGCAACCTATTCCAGGCTCTCACCACTCTCACGCTGAAGAACTTCCTCCTCACATCCACTCTAAATCTACCCATCTCCAGCTTTGCTCCATTACCCCTAGTGCTGTCGCTACCTGACATCCTAAAAAATCCCTCCCCAGCCTTTTTGTAGGCCCCCTTCAGATACTGGAAGGCCACAATAAGGTCACCTCATAGCCTCCTCTTCTCCAACTCTCAAAAGCTCCAACTCTCTCAGTCTGGCCTCATAGGAGAGCTGCTCCAGCCCTCTGATCGTCCTCATGGCCCTCCTCTGCACTCTCTCCAGCACATCCACATCCTTCTTGTAATAAGGGCTCCAGAACTGGACACAGTACTCCAGGTGGGGTCTCACCAGAGCAGAGGAGAGGGGGAGAATCACCTCTCTCGACCTGCTGGCCACACTTCTCCTGATGCAGCCCAGGATCAGGTTTGCCTTCTGGGCTGCAAGTGCACACTGCTGGCTCATGCTGAGCTTTTCATCCACAAGCACCCCCAAGTACCTCTCTTCAGGGCTACTCTCCAGCCAGTCACTGTCCAGCCTGTATTTGTGCTTAGGATTGCCTCGACCCAGATGCAGGACCTTACACTTGGTCTTGTTGAACCCCATCAGGTTGGCTTGTGTCCACCTCTCCAGCTTGTCCAGGTCCCTCTGGATGGCATCCCTGCCCTCCAGCGTGTCTGCTGCACCACACAGCTTGGTGTCATCAGCAAACTTGCAGAGGGTGCACTCAATGCCCTTGTCCATGTCACCGACAAAGATGTTGAACAAGACTGAAACTGCGTCCAGTTCTGGAGCCCTTATTACAAGAAGGATGTGGACGTGCTGGAGCGTGTGCAGAGGAGGGCCACGAGGATGATCAGAGGACTGAAAGACTGGACAAAAAATGTGAGACAGAAGCTGAAAGGGAAGGTAACACTTCTCAACTGACATTAAAAAATTATAAGCAATGGTATGGGAAGCAAGTGCTTTTTTCTGCTTGCTCTTTAGCTTGCTAGACCTTCCCTATAATAAGAATGATAAATGCTTCATTGTGATCTACTGTAGTAAAGTAGTAGGTACTACAGGCTTCTCATAGCAATGTTGAAAAATATCAATCTCATTTGATATAACCTTTAGCCTAGGAGGCAGAAAAGACATGAAAGTTCCTGATGGGAACTGAGCAACCCTGCTTATGACTTCTATGCATTGGAAAGCTGTCATACGTTGAAATAGTACCCTCCAGTCACCACTATCACCATCCATGACAAAAGTGTATGATGGTTAATCTACTGTCAACAAACTGTTTCTTTACCACCTAGATAGGTAGGAATAGCAAGCTTCCCTATGGAGATAATATATGCTCTTCTATGCAGGAAGTACTTTCACATTGGTGGCATTTGGCTGAAGTTCTGCAAAACTGCTTTTAGAAAATATTGTCATCATAAAGCACTAGACAATTTATTTTACATCACTACATTAGCATTCACATGACTAAAGAATTATCAGCTTGTAAAACTCTAAAGTAAATTAAATGCAACTCTAGGTACCTGCGCAACACGCTGTTCAGACTGGCACGTTCTGTGAAGTTACCAATTCACATGGGGAAAAGACTATCACTCTGAAGACCCCAGGCAAATTAGTGTTGACAGGAGTGTTTTCACTTGGCTTATCTATTGCCAAGATAAGGTACTGTGATGTTATGAGAATCACTTCTCACAGTACAGTTACAGCAGAATTTATGGGCTCTAGCAACACCTTCGAATAGAACAACTAATATAGGGGGGAAAAATATGCAAGATTTGAGGCATATTATCCCCCCTTCATATCTGAAATAGAAGTAGCAAACTTCAATGCTAATGCAAGCTGAGAAAAATTGTTCAGCATTTAGATATGTTAATCAGATAATTTTATACAGAAGATAATACTTGTGGAGTACAGAGATATTAGTGAGGAGAGGAATGTTAGATATCTTGCATGGCAACGAAAAAACAGAGGCACATTCAGAAGAGGAGAGGGTTCTTCTGCAAAGCCACTCTAACCAACAAAAGAAGATAAAAATTGCTCTAAAAAGCAATTTATTTCCTTCTAAGGTAGGTGGGATGAATTACCCCCTAGAGGAGAATGTCATTCTCTCTCTGCTGACTACAGCAAAAGCTTGAGCAATTAGCTGAGAGTTGTCACCTAAGTTTTGGAGAGACCTGAAGTTTCTCCTGGCAAATCCCACTCTCAGTAAGAAAATGAGGCATAAGAAACCACGTGCCGATTATAACAGTAATTAGCATTGTAAAGTTCTGGATTGCTTTAAAAAGAGCTGTCACCGTACCTTTAGCTAGCGGTTCCACAGTGATAATCTCGCTGCTATTGCCTCTTCCTGCAGCAGTCACTGCTACTACCCAGACACTGTACTGGCGATTCCGGCTCAGGTTGGGGATTCTGTAGGAAAATGAGTCGGGAGAGGCTTCAAACTCGCTGATTACCTGTGATGGGAGAAACAAATTTGTCCAGACTAAAGTAAACAGTATTTGGAGAAAGTCTGCTAAGCTGAGTGCAACAAAAGCTGTTAATTGAGTATACTTCAAATGAGTATCAATTGCTCCAAACAGATTGCAGATGGCAATAAACAGAGCTGACACAATAACTTGTTGAAATTAATTTATATTCAATGAATTTGGGTCTATATATTGTTTCCAAACTATTTTTATTCAGATTAGACTTTAATGTGTCTATTTTTACAAGGTTGGATAAGCAATTTAAGTGAACACATTTGACAAATTTTTATCATAAAGAGTTCTGACAAACTAATTTTGTTTTGCACGAAACTTTCCCAAGAGAAGATTCAGCTCTGCAAATGGTGTGAAATCTGGAGTTTACTACTTGAGATACGTCTTTGATCGCCTAGAACCATTGTGCTACTGTTCCTTATCTCTTGGATAGGTGACTTACTCCTTCAATAATGGAGTGCATCAAGAAATAAAACTGTATTCTGTAATAGATTGTTCAATTTTCCCCCAAGTTCAGATTTGTTTAGACACAAAATTACTTCAGAGATTCTCAGCAGAAGGTCATTTCAGCTGCTTAGCTGCATTGTCAGGGAAGAACAAAGTGCTGGAAGAAACACCAGTTTAGTTCTTGCACTGTCACTCAAGTGCGAGCTGCAGCAAAGGCAACTGGCTATGCAGTACTTGCTTAATGGTGAGATGTTCTGCAGTCTGCTTGAAGCAACCTGTGTGAGGAAAGGTACGGAGGAGTATATAGATTCCTCCAGAGAATGTGGGCTTTGTGCACCACAGCACATCCTCCACATGAAGCTTGACTCCTTGATGGAGGAGAAGGGAAACCTTGTTAGACCTGAACAATACCACAATACTCGGTATCATAAGTTTTATTTCTGACATGGGCTTTGTGATTCCTGTACGTAAAAATAGAGGGGTAATGAACCATTAGAATGAATAAGACTCACTTCTTTGTGCAATACTGAGCATGGTAATGGCTAACTATCAGTAGGCTAAAAATAATTAGAACGCTAATGACGTAGAAAAGAAGATTTTACTAGGAATCAGCATTAAAAATAGTGCGTCAGTGTAATCTAAACTCGATTCAGACTGACAGAAAGTGTGCAAGGAATCTCTTTGATATACAAATGTCTGCTGGTGATAAAGGCTAATGTCATCTGATTAGCATTTCAAAAGGCAGGCTGACCTGAAAGCATTGGAATACATAGTCCTTCAAAGTGAATTCCAAATAAATATGGGTTGTTTCTGTGCTATCATTAAACACCTTCAGTGCAAACTGGTAGGCAGGTAGGCAGTTTCAGCTACTGAATGGGTCACTGCATTTCTCTGTTCTTGAGCTGGTGTGTCCTATAGCCAGGGGGATGAGGGGAGGCAGTTGATCTCGTCTCACTTTTGAAATCTAGATTGAAGATGTCTTTATTTAATCTAGTCACCTTGAATCCCTTCAGCAGTAATGCAAAGAAAAGGTAGCTTCTAAAGGCAATGCTCTTCTGGCCTACTAGAGACACACTGCAGTGGCATGAATCATGCCCTTGACATGCCTATGTTTCCCACACCAGCTATAGAAATGTACACATAACTAGCCCAGGTATAGTTGTTTGAGCTCAAGGCATCTGAACCTTATGTGCTTGTTAAATGGCTTTTATACAAATGTGTGCCTCTACTTTCTTCTATGACAATATATCCTCTTTACTACATGGAGACTCACTTTTCTGGGGAGACTGATTTGCTCTAACTGTTACGTAGGCTCAATACAAGCCCAAACAGAGGTCTTGCCATATGTTCTAGCTGATCTCATTTCTCCTATCAAAATGCCAAGTCAGTTTGATCTATTTAGCAAGCACGTGCCTGGGTTTCCACTTTTGTTATGAAGGGGTCAGTTCAGGCAGACACTTCTGTTATTATGTGAAATACTACAGCAAGTTTTGAGAACCATCTGTCTTGACATTTACACAAGAATATTGGACTAATGCCTGTAGTTTGACAGGCTGGGTCTTTGTGAAGTCACACATGAAAATTAATATATTGATCGTAGCACAGGAGGGTGAATTTTAGTATCCATGACACAGCATTCCTTAGGGTTAATTTGAAAGTCAAACAGTCTAGGCTGTCTCTAGCACTCAGGCTCCACTCATTAATGTGGCTATCTAGCACAAGATACTTCTAAAACACCTATTAACCTGGGACATCGATACAGCATTTAGAAACAACTAAACATGACAGACTTCCATATTGCTAAACTTTCATCCCCACAAACATCAGCCCAATGAAATTTATATTGTTTCTTCCATGACTTCTACACTTTAGGAAAGAGATCTATGGCTGCCTTTGGAAGCCACTCCTACTACTGCAGATCTTCTGCTTGAAATACCTTGCTGTCAATGACAGAGATTGGGACAGTGAGACAGACGTGCACCTTGTATGCAGTTGCTAAACACAGCTCAAAGTAATCGGGTTCTGAGAATTTGTGTTAAAGTGAGCAGCTAAGCAGAAATGAAAAACCTCAGCCTTGAAGCTGTAACACTGGCACTAAGTACTTCTTCTCTGAGGACTGAAGTTCGAGACAAAACTGAAAAACATAGATCTTCAAAGCTCCTCTGGTTGCAATGCGGTCAGCCAGAAGAGCAGGCAAAATTGTCTCAAAACAGATGACTCTCAACCTGTAACTTCAGAGATGGAACAATCACAGAATTAGCTTCCCCAATGTCTTTTATAATGCCTTGCCTTCAGTGCTTTTCTTTCACCCACACAGAACCAGCATCATTCACATATTTGTGACTGTAGCTATTCCAAACAGAAACTAAATTATTAAAGGAATTCACTTATAAATTGAGTCTGGTAAATACATCTTCACTAAATTGACGATTCTTCTTTTCCTAAGCTGCTATAGCACTAGTCTTTTGTTTCTAACTGGTTAACACACACCTTTTGTTTGCTCTAATGATATTCCTTTTTAGATACTTGGGGATGCTCCAGTGACAAAGAAATTGATTTTACTTTTAACTTCTGCCTGTCATTTGAATTAGACTAAGGTGCCAGAGACTTTCATTGCACAGGAAGAAAAAGGACAGCTTTGTCAGCAAAGAGAGGATTAAACAATTGAAGTGGGAAATATTTTAAAGGACTGTCACCTTGTCAGATACTGGTCTTTGCATGTGTCATTGTGAAACATACACTGCTATTTTATCCCCAAAGCAACGAGACGCTTGCTCATGGGGTCTTTGTTCTAACTGCTTTTTTATTCAGCTTAAACATGATGTGTTAGTTTTTCTTTTGTCTTTAGGTCAAGTGTCTAAAAAGCCAGAAGGGGCTATGAAGAATAAAATGAAAATAAACTCCTTTGGCAGAGTGCAGTACTTCCCAATGCAGGGAATACCAAGAGATGCTGAGGAACAACTTCTGCAGCGAGCATCGTTTCCCTCTGACGCAACCAGCTCTGTTGGTGTACACTGCTTTGTACACTTTGAAGCAGTGTGCCATCTCCTGGGCTTTCTGACTCCTTTAGAAATCACTTAGTTAGACAATGTGTATACGCCTTGAAAACTCTGGCTGTTTTTTGTTTTGTTTGTTTGTTGTCATTTTTAACCCAGTCTGCAAAAGCATCAAACTGGCATTTTAGAAGAAAAACAAGTTTGTAACAGCTTTCCAGGCAATTAGGGCATGCTGCAAGCAGGAAGGAAATGTAACGGGTAGCATGCAGGTGAACTGCAAGATTATTCAGTGAAAGCAGGCATGTGCTTTGCCTAGAACAGCATCTACACAACTTCCGATGTAATGTAGGTGCAACGAAGCTCTCTGTCTCCTTTTGAAAGCTTTCTGGAAATCTAGCTTGAGTTGCCTGCTGCAATGTAAGTAAGCCCTCAGCTTCTTTTTCATTATATTAGGAACATGGAGAATACACTACTTCCATCTTTACACCAATCTTTCATCTACTTTATAACCTCAATTCTTTCAACTTTGTCTAGAAGTCACATTTTTTTTTCCTAATGGTTTCTTTAATAATATTTGCTGCTATCGTTCAGATCTCTAATGATGGTCTGTAAACATTCTGAATAGTTTCCAGCCAGGGTATTCAACCAGGGTATGGCATTTAGCTTTTCACAACAGGCTTTAAAAAGTTGGATTCATCTTCGAACACAGAATAACCTCAAAATCCTCCTCTGAAGAATTGAGCCAATTGCTCTCCACCCAGTACTATCACAGTTGGTTATTCATAGTACCCATTTTCTTGCACTTACCCATACTAAATTTTATCTAATGTTTTCCAGACCAGTTTCCCTCTCATCAAGATCTGTGTGAATTCTCCTTCTGCCTCCAGAGTACTTGCAATCCCTCCCAGCCTTATATCTGCTGAAAATTTAGTACATACTCTCACCATTTCATTGTCCAGGTCACTAATGGAACCGCTGAATAAAAGTGGGCTCTGGAGAGATCCCTGTGCTGCTTCCTCCTGCCCACAACAACAAACCACTGGATTCATAGCCTCCTGAGCAGCAATCGGGTTTATATCTAGCCTGAGCTGTCTCAATGAAATCTTGTTGACCTAGCTAGGTTTCTTTCAATAAACCTGCATCCTCTAGGGTTATCTCCATTGCTAAATGGGAAAGATTCAGGAAGCCGTTGAGCATTCCACCCTGAAATACAAACCACTTTTTCACTTATCTCTACTTCAGTTTTGTACCGCTCTAGACAGCTTTTTACAACAAACCTGCTCTAGAGGAGCTAGTGCTGAGCAGTGTAGACAGATACCAGTCAATGTCACATATTCTTGGGTCCAGGTACTGCTTCTCAGCAGCACATGAACATGGAGACATACCAGCAATTAAAGTAATTTTTTAATTCTACAAGGTTAAAGCACAAAGATATCCAGCTACCCAGCTCTACCTCAGGCCATTGTTACTCCTGGAAATGATATTTTAGATTATCTTGGACTGACAAGCTATCCAGTAATGGATGCTACAAGAAGTTGTTTCTGCCTGGCATCAAATTTAGTTAATATGAAACCAATACATTTATAGAGAATAAACTTCAAGTCCTGCATCCCTGAACACAGTAGGCAGACAACTGATGCACCTTCTCAGTGAACTCGTTAAAGATGTAAAACTCTGCGTGAGGTCACGGACTAGTACTTTTCTCGAGGACTGCTGGCTTTTGCTTTGCTTCTTTTCACAGATGGGCTGAATGTCAGAACTGCAAATAACCACCTATCCTGGACCAGAGTTTTCAGCACCACTCTGTATACCATGACTTTTGTTCAGGTTGCAATTTTGGCTCATGTTTTGAAAGACGTACTCTGTTTTTCATAGAGCATTATTGAAGTGCTGTAAGCAGAAGCTCTACACAAAACAGAATGCAACTTCCATATATGTTTCTTTTGGTCTTCTCTGAAATTTAAATCTGAAATGTAAGGAAATTAAAATGGACATTTTGGAAACAACAAAGGCAGCACCATGTCTTCCCACCTGCAGGAAAATCTTGCAAACCCATTATCAGGAATTAGACCCGAAAGACTTCTTGCTACCTGGACTTCCAGGTAGCACATGCCAACACAGTCAAGGATGCTGTTGCTCGGGAACCATTATGGTACATCATCTGCTCTCTCCTTTGCAACAGCTCACAGGGAGTCCAACAGTGTCCTGGGACTTATGATCACAGAAGAAGTATGTGGTGTCACAGGGTGGTGGCCATAGGAAGGTCAGGACACCACCTTCTATGCTACACAAGTTCTTCTGCTACTTTGGTGCCCCAGGAAATCACCAGGTATGCTCAGAGCATTACAGTAAACTTACAAATTGTATGACACAATCTGGTCTCAAGTGCTCTGTTCCTTGTATACAGCTACAGGGGTGAATGGGATGAATTCAAACCTGCTGAAAATACACTCCAACTGACATCAGAGACTTATTGTTAGACTATCATAGAATCATTAGGGATTGGAAGGGATGTCAAAAGATCATCTAATCCAATCCCCCTGACACAGCAGAATCACCTAGACCAAGTCACACAGGAACAGATTCAGGCAGGGTTTAAACATTTCCAGAGAAGGAGACTCCACAACTCCTCTGGGCAGTCTGTTCCAGTGAACACCCTCACAGTGAAGAAGTTCCTTCTCATATTGATGTGGAACCTCCTGTGTTCCAGCTTACACTCATTGCTCCTCATCCTATCACCAGATGACACTGAGAGAGCCTGGTTCCATCCTCCTGACATTCACCTTTCACATATTTATAGACATTAATGAGGCCACCCCTCAGTCTCCTCTTCTCCAAGCTAAAGAGATCCAGCTCCCTCAGCCTCTCCTCATATTGATATACCTGCATGTGAGACTCACTAGTGAGACAACACCAGAGTTTTGTAACAAAATCAATATCAAATTTGTTTTGGTAGGGCTTTGCAAGGAGAATTTTAAAATTACATAAGCCAGCACCTAATCAGAGTTAATTTGTACTCCATCACATTTCTCCTGAGATCTGTTCTATGAAAAAAACAAGAAAGGCAAAACACGGAAAGCTGACAAAGCAATTAAAGAAATGAATGTTCTATGTTTGAAGCTGGTAACAAAGCTGTGAAATTGCTACGAAAAGCTGTAAACAGTACACATGGCATATTAAAAAAGACACTTTAAATGCAATTCAAAATAAGTTAGGGAAAAACACACAAATTATACATACATGTTCATATTGGGGAGTATATCTCAAACATACAGGAATTTATAAGAAACCATCATCATACAATCACAGAATCATAGAATCATTAGGGACTGGAAAGGACCTCGAAAGATCATCTAGTCCAATCCCCCTGCAACAGCAGGATCACCTACACCAAGTCCCACAGGAACACATCCAGACGGGTCTTAAACATCTCCAGGAAGGAGACTCCACAACCTCCCTGGGCAGCCTGTTCCAACGCTCCGTTACCCTCACTGTGAAGAACTTCCTTCTCACATTGATGTGGAACCTCCGATGTTCCAGCTTACAACCATTGCCCCTCATCCTATCACTACATGACACTGAGAAGAGCCTGGCTCCATTCTCCTGACACCCACCCTTCACAAACTTATAAACATTAATAAGGTCACCCCTCAGTCTCCTCTTCTCCAAACTAAAGAGACCCAGCTCCTTCTCCTTCTAGTCCTCAGACTTCTGGTTATTTGGGACCTAAGTCAATGCAGCATTAGAGGAGAAATCTTACCTCTTTGCAATATGGCACAGCTCACAACAATTTGCTCAATAACATTTAAAAATCTTATAAAATTTGTAAAATTTTTTAAAAATTATTGCCATGATTCAAATCCAGAGAATAAACAGTTTCTTCTTATCAGAAATGTATGTTTTTTAATTTGTACAGTTTGCTAACTTCTTGTTATATATGCCAGTCTTGGGTACTCATGCTGAAGAGTGAAATGGAGCCTTCAGTCTTCCTTAAATGAAGTTTTACTGTGGATTTGATCAGGGAATCTGGGGAGCAGCTTCACAAAGATACTTCTGCTTTGGGGAAATTCGCTTCATACCATAGAATAGAAGACTTTGTGTCAAACAGAAAGAGCTTGAAAAGTTTGACCAATGTCACTACTGAGTGCTCAGAAAACTAAGATTGATACGCAGCTTTTAAAGAAAAGCAAGGGAATTCATTTAAGAATCACAATTTGTCCTGTAATATGTTGGTTCTGTATGAACAACGTCATGCCCTAGAGAACCTAGCAACAACTTTGTACATTACAGGCAGATTTTCAGAAGGCAGCAATGATCAGAGTTTGGGTAGTGCAGTTTTTCTAATGGGAAAGCCATATACTGCACAGACACACTTAGAGCTAAACATATATACAGACCTTTGAAAAATTGAGAACATTGTCAATTATGGAGAAGTCAGTCCATGCTTCTTTGACAAGAACATGCTGCATCAATGAAAACATCCTGCTAGAGCAGCAGATGCCTGTGCCACATTTCCCTTTGCTGTGGGGGTGGTGTGGGCAACAGGAACATGTGGCAATAACAGTGCTCATGAGCTAGCTGATAAGTACTCAGATGGGGAAGACTTAAGTGAGTCCATAGTCTTTAAGAAGGTACCTGTCCAGGAGTGGGGGAAGTCACAGAGCTGCTGACAGAGCCATTGTCACATCAATTATCGCAGCAGACATGCAGAGGGGTTCAGTAGCTCTGCTCAAGTGTGTGTATAGTGGCTAGAACCTAAATCAAAGAACACGAGGAAGAAAGGATGGCAGAAGAACATTCTCAAGTGGAAAGTCAGGATATTAGAAGGCTGGATGTGACTTCAGACAGCATGAAAAAAGCTTCCTTTGCACATCTACAAATTCAGAATATGTACAATGCTCTGGGCACCAGAGAGAATGAACAAGACACATCAGAATATTAATCAGAGCTATCTTAGCTGTAACCTAGTGACTGTACAAAAGGAAAAAATCATGTGATATTTACTGGGGACTTCCTCCTGCACCCTGACCTAATGTCTTGGGAACATTTTTGCTTGAAAGGCTTTAAGATGTTTGGAGATATTGCCAAGACTCATCTAGCCCTTGGACTATTTTGCTTTGCTGCTTTTCTGTGTGATTATCAAGACTGGCAGTGGCAATGTCAACTATATCAAGAGTCACAACAGAGTTTGGGAGATGAGAGTGAAGAGGTGTTGCCCCCTCTGCAGTACAAGAAAAACCCATGGACATACTGGAGCAAGTACAAGGGATAGTCAGGAGGTTGGAGCATACGTAAAAGGACAGGCTGAACTATCTTTGTCTGGCAGATTAATAAAAGAATACTCAGGAGACACTTTCTTGCCATCTACACATACTTAATCAGATCATACAGAATAAATGAAGCCAAGATCTTTTTGAAAATGCTGGGTAGGAAAAGTTTGACATGGGAAATTCTGATCAATTGAGGGAAAAAAAATACCATGAAGCCATTGTAAAATATTGGAACTGGGACCCAGAAGGACTGTGGGTTCCTCACGCATGGAAATGTTCAAGACTTCCCCAGACATATCACTAAGCAACTTGATGTCATTTAAATTACTTTGAGGAAAGGGTTGGACTAGGCAACCTCCAAGGAAACCTTGCCAACTACATTCCAGTGTTCTATGGAAGTTTAAAAATTAATATTCAGTTGGCCAAAATATGTGTAAAACAGTATAAAACAAACACTGACAGACCTAATGTGAAAATGAAAGGTGAAAAAACTCAACACATTAAATTGCCACCAAGATGTTTCCTAAGATAGATGGGGGAAAGGCTCCAATAAAACACTGATATTTAGCCCATTGGTGGTATTGGATATCTTTCATGTCTGAACACTTCATATGTGCAGCTGCCCAAACAAGTTCTGCTTTTAGCTTTCAGGAAATCAGGGAGTGATGGTGAAGCCATCTTAATCCACATTTTAATATGAGTGGAACAAAGACAAGAGCCCTCTGACAATGGCCTGAAAAGGAAAGTAACTGAGGAAAGTAGTCTCCATTTAGTACCATTTTACAGTGCAGTTCTACATATATGACTCCTTTCCACTAATCTCCAAGTGTCCCATCAAGAAAGACCACTGATACACAATTTAATGACCTCCTTCACTGAAAACAGCAGGATAAGACCGATTAGTCTGTTTCCTCCTATTAGTGAATGACTGACCAATGGATCGCCCACAAAAAGCCCCCAACAGCAACAGTAACTACTGCACTTCTGTGATCCGCAGTGCAAACCAGATTTTAATAAGTGTATTTCTGAACGAGTGATCCCATGCTGCTTCTTGACAACAAAATTATACTGCTGATTTATATGTCTTCGGCTCTTAACCTCTCTCTATTTTCCCTGTCATTTCTAATGCTTTCTCCATCCTTCTTGTGCCAGGAAATCCTGCTGTTCAACCTTCATTCTCCTGCCTTCTTTCTATGCTGCTTTTTACCTGTTCTGAAAATAGTTTCCAAGGCTGGCTAGCCATTACAGGCTTGATGTCACAATGACCTTTTCTGGGCACTTTCTGCCATCTAAATGGAATTTAATTTAATCCCACTGATACCTCCTTCTGTAGTGCACTGACCTGAATGCCACAAAAGGTTGGTAGAGGGTTGGGATTTTTTTCCAAAGTCACTTAAACTTCTTTTTTTCTTGTAAAAGTCCTGGCAATACACATCTACGGCTCAAGGCAGCCAGTGCTGGAGGCAGCTCCCCCTAGCCAGCCAGGTAGGAACCCAACCACCTTAGCTTTTTTGTTAGGATTTGAACCTCTCTATCTGCCAACTACAGCCCTTCTGATCCACTGCAGGATGCCACTCGTCTTCTCAGCCACAAGGGCAGATCGCTGGGTCATGGTCATCCTGCTGTCCACCAGGAAGGACTCCCAGGTCCTTCTCCTATGTTGCTCTCCAACAGTTCAGTCCCCACCCTATCCTGGTACCTGGGGTTGTTCTTGCCCAGATGCAAGACTCTACTTACCCTTGTTATATTTCATTACATTTCTCCCTGCCCAATCTGCAAAGAATATAGCCTTCCCATAAGTTTACCTTTACCACTAACTTTTTCTCCTCACTAATGCTTAAAAACTGAGTTTGCCTTTCTGCTTAAATAGCAGACATTTAACAAAGCTATTCTTCAACCAGGGTTTGGCTGGATGAAGTCTGTTTGGAAAATGTTTATGGCCCTATACTTAAAACTACAGCACTTGTTACTTACGGTAGCAAAGGAGGTAGTAAAGACATGGGTCTTTTATTTATTGCCCCTTTCACCCTAATTCAAGACATCATTCTCTGTCAACTACTTGTCTTCAGCAACAGTGAAACATATATCAACTTCCTTGGGAGATATAGATCATATATGCACAGGAGTCTTAGTATCCAAGCACTCCTGCAGCAGGCTTGTTTCAGTACAAAGACAGTCCTGAATGCAATAACTTTTTAGTTCACAGCCCTTTTAAGAACAACAAACAGCAAAAGCATTTTGTTAGAAATAATGATGGGGCGTGAATCCTGTGTTAAATGTGCCCTGAGGTCTTGCACTTATTTAAAGATGTTCAACTTGGCTTCTGCAAACTGGTCACTGAGTGTGATCACTGCCTTACTCATCACAAAGGACTCATACAGATTTGCTCTGTCAATCACAGTTCGAGCTATTTGCAAAACACTAGTGAGAAGTGATACAGGGACTGTCTTCATAGATACATATTGTACTTACACACATACACATGAATATGCATATGTATGCACACATACCCCTTCATGCATACAGGTAACAACAGGCTAACTCTACATGCAAACAACAATTAGCAGAAAATCTCTACCTTGGACTACGGTACACAGTGATAACCCCACATCATGCCATAATGAACACCACAAAAATGTACAGCAGTGGAATTCAGTACAGGCCAAGCCCATCAGGAAAATAACTATTCTTGCCATTGTGCACCACTAAAGAATTCCAAAAGGTAACAATATAAAAGGCTGTCTTAAACAAATAATGTGGAGGAAGAGCAAACCACATAATAGAGAAAAATAAAAATAGCCCAGGGTGTTTATTTTTCTGCTGATGTAAACATACACGTCACCTTTGCTAGCAAAACCTGAGGAAGCGGCACTGCCGCTTTGTGCATGGTAACTATCTAGCAAGAACCAGCAGCACCACCTGGTGTTCTCTCCAATGAGAGACCGCCCTAGAGAAGCACTTACTCCCCGCTCTGACTAAAGCCCTAAACAAGATCCAACCTCTTTAACTCACTGTGTGCCACAGACATGTATGAACCATGATGGAAAAATCTCTGGCTAGTTTACACTTAAATGGTAGGATCCAGATAGTGCTAAATTAGTAATTACATTTAATACTATGGGTAGCATTAAATTAATGGAGTGAGGAGTCAGTGACCCCAAAGAATAAATGAAGCAAAGATCCCCAACTCCTAGCTTTGGATGTGACTAATAAATTCTTCCTGTAGTAGGATGTATCTGCTTAACTAAAGCCATTGATGGACAGGTGTGTTTTGCCCAATCTCTCCTTGAGTACCTACAGAACTATTTGACTTGCTGGAAGCGTGGGTTGGGTGAGGCTATGTGTGCCCACAAGGTCCCACTCAGATACACCCTCATGCCTTCCTCTCAAGCCAGGTCTGAAAACATGTCTGAGGCACTTTTGGAAATTGCCCTGTCAATCTCCTTCCTCTGGAACAAAATTTTCCTTGTCTTTCAAATTAAGCTTGTGTTTTGCAACTTGCAATACTACCTCTAAAGAGACATCCCGCTTAATAAATAAATAAAAAACTTGGATAAAACATAAATAAACCCTTTTCCAATGTACCTTAAAACAAATATGCATGCATAGTTACAAACAGCATTTGGACCTTCTGTTTAAAGCTATCTGTACTCCTTTGTGACTCAGAGAAAGATACTCGATATTCATTTCAGTTTCCTATTGTCACTTCCTCAGCAAATAGTTTGTAGACCTACAGCAAGCAAATACTCCAAGCATAAATAAGCTTATTCACAAGCAAATACGTTTGCTCATAAGTAATTTTCTTCTTTCACACATGAATACTCAAGCCAAAATGCAGGAATTTAGATGAAAATACATCTCTTCATGGGTACATAAATACATACGTCCAGCTACAGCAGAGCCCTTGCAGCTGCTCCCAAAAAAGGTAACTTCGTACATTCTAAAATTAAAACACCTTAAAAGTTACTCAAATTCAGTTGTGAATTTTGAAATTATTTTTCAGTAAGTGCTTTGTAATAGGTTTTAACCAGTGCAAATTTTTGATAGGTGTGAAAAACCAAATCCAACTCTCAGTCACTCCTTATAGCCTCAGGATCCCTCTTCACCCTTGTTCAGGGTGAACAAAGGATGGGAAAGGAAAACATCAATCTATGAGTATTTGCAAACACGGTGCTTCAGCCCCACAAGTCAGTGCTGCCCATATGTGGTTGCCCTGTGGGACTTACTGTGGGGTAGGGGTGTGAGCAGAAGACAGTGTACTTCCGAATGATGCCATTCAGCTTAAGAGGAGGGAGCCAGGAGACGAAGACGGTGGAGGCTGAAGCTGCAGCCGCTTTAACACCAGCAGGAGGACCTGGAACTGGAAAATCAAGATGCATTACAGTGGTCCAAGGCTAGCAGTCAGTCATTCTAGTGTAACAGAGCAGTAAAAAGGAAAAGGGGAGCATTTTGCTTTGGTAACTATGTCCATATATACATACTTCTTTAATGACATCAGCAATATATATAAGCCATTGAAAAGTATCATGGAAAGAGAGAAAAAACCACCCATCTCTCTAAAACCACATGGTAAAAACTCCAGCCAGGAAATGCTAATCTCTGTATATCTCTTTACATACTTGCTTTAGAGAAAGACTTCAGTCTCACGAGTATGTTATTTTTTCAAATGCAACTTTAATGGACTGAGACATCTACAAAACTTTTGGTTCATAGAGAAATCAATATTTTTGTTTAATATCACAGTATCACTCTGGCTGGAAAAGACCCCTGGGATCATCAGTCCAACCCTTTGCCCTACCTTACAAGTTCACCCCTAAACCATACCCCTCAACACCTCATCCAAACGATCTTTAAACACATCCAGGGATGACAACTCAACCACCTCTCTGAGAAGCCCATTCCAGTGCCTGATCAAGAAAAACAACCAAAATGATAGAATTTGCAGTAAAATTACCATTGTAGTACTTGACCAGCTTGATTTACTTTGAGAGAAAACAGTTATTGTGAAATACAGATGAAAAAACCCTTGTCCAGGAAAATGATCTTTATAGACGGATCCTTCATTTTTGTTCTACCTCACTGAAGTAAGCAGACATTATGATGGTACATTTGGTTTGTAAAGAGAAGCTAGACAGCCTAGGGTCTAAATTTCATAAGCCTTGTGGCTAGCTTCTTCAGGTTATAAAAACATATAAAAAGAACACCAATTTTATATCTATTACAGGTATTACAGAAAGAGGCGTGTAAGCTAGCAGCTAGGCACCACTCAGAGCAGCATTTCTGAATACACATTTTCTATTTACAGTGTGTTTAGAAAGCTAATAAGGCATGGAGTAAGAACATCATTATCATAATTGCATGCAAACCCAGCCCCTCTCTACAAAGGGGCTAATTCAGTTAGCAGTTCTATCCAATGCAGAGTAAATATTTATGCTTGACAGCATTCAACTTGGTATTTATACCCAGCTCATTAGAAATGCTATTTGCTCCTGCTGCTGAAGAGTGAAAGCTAACTCTCCAGAGTAATTACTTAACCCACAGGAGGATTCCTTTCTAGTGAGTAATGTTTTCTGGAAGTGGCTGCAAATAGAGGTATGAGGTTAAAGTAATTTATTGTTAAATTAGGGTGTGATCTATAAGGACAGGTTCTGATGGTAATTGGTCATGGCTGTCAACTGCTGAGGGATTAACTCAGAATTCATCTAGCATTTTCCAGTCAATGGTCAGGTGTGGAAAAACTTCCTTGTCATCACACTGCTCTGTTGCTATCTGCTATACAGATCATTAGAAAGGGGCTAGAAAGAATGTTGGCAACCATATGGCCATATTTCTCATCCAAGGATGCTCCCACTTTGTTACAGAGGGATTGGAATCAGGCTACAGTTTTTGCAGTGGTGCCAAAAATATTCTGAATGTTCATTTTTTACTCTTGTCTTTGTTTGCTGGGTTGTGCTTGTGGAAATGACTATATGCGGAGAAGCAGTCACACTTGCTTAGTAAGATTTCTGCATCCTGTCATCTGATGCCTTACAGACCACCATGGTCCTCTGTCCAAAGGGTAAATACTTGATCAAACTCATCCCCTGGACATAAACAAGATTATTATGAGTTAGCTCAACATTAAATGAGACATTTTTTATTAAACTTGGGTTCTTTGAGCATCTGAAGCAGTTGTGGTTGTGGAATGAAGTGCCTGTCTGAACTTGGAAAGAACCCAGTCTTGCTACACTAACTTAAGGCATTCCTTCTTGTTGCCACTGCATTCCATTGCCTTAGTAGCTTCAGTAATTATGAGACAGCAGTATCAGGAGACCTGAGCTGTCTTACTGAATTCTCCACAGATCTTTATCTAGCATGGTAATTTCTACAGATTCCAGCAAAGACAAGTCGAATGTGCACAACAGTACAGCTTCTTTTTCCCTTGGTCACCAAGGGTAAAATAATGATAAGAAGCTGGAGGACAACCAAGGCTGAGCACAGACTGCTTCAAGTCAACTTTGCAACCTTCCAGGGAGCAGATTTGGCAAATTTAAGATCAAAGATGACCTCATTCTCCAGCTAGCAAGGCTTTGAAACACATGGAAATAGCATGCTGCTTCCATGTGGAGGAGAACACTTTGTATTCTTGACAGTACAAGTGAAATGCTAACGCAGAGAAGGCAATTATACTGATATGATTAGTCTGGGAAACAGCATTTAGATGTGCCAGATAATGGGGAGGAGCTCCAGGAACTTTCTCATCCCCCTTTTCATAAGCAGAGAGATTATCACCATTTTTCTTCACAGTACTGAACAGCAGGGAGGCAAACGCACAAAGCACAGTGCATTTAAGAGTGATATCAGCTATATATCAGAAAACTGAACCCTGCTCCTTAACAGCTTTTTAATTCTGCCCTACATCGGGCTATCCTATTGACTGTTATTTTTACAGAAAAACCCTAAATACAATAAACTCCTGACTGCTGCTGCCAGTGCCTTTGTTCATGTAGCTATCCCACCTACAATTTAGATGGTAAGCTAGCCAAATACATGTGCTATCCACCCCACATTCCATCTGAACTGACCTCATATTAATCACATCATTTCTATCAAACCCTGCCAGTTTCACAAAAGAAGCATTCATTATTCTTTCTTTTTTTGTGACTCAAGAGGATATAACTGTAAATTTTTGACAGTAAAAAAGAGTGCATTAAGGAGCCATTAAGGGCATTTTTCCACCATAGCACTTAGGTGATGAAATGTACAGCCATCCTTTTCCGTTGAATGAGCCCAAGCAGACCTCTGGTCCAAAGAGTACTGAGCACATACTTGAATGGATTTTAATTTATTAATTTTGTAATAAATATAATGTTTCCTAAGATGGCATCTATACATCCTTCCTTCTTGGCAATTACCAAGAAACTTTGTCCAGCAAGAGAGAAAGGAAAGGAGGAAAATCTCTGGCTTCAGGCAGTCTTAGAATGAGGCTGACAAAGGTTTTTAGTGTTAACCATCCTTTCTCCTTGCTGCAGCTTTCTCCTTCCTCTGAAGGCTGAACTCTCTGGCGGAAGAGAGTTGGAAGGACAGCACTGTGGCACCATGAAAAGCCTTCTGAGAAATACAAACAGCTTTCTGTGCATAAGAACGCATTTTCTCAAAAAAAAAACCCCTGATGCCGGAGAGAGGCATCATCGTCCTGTGCCACAGAAAACCCAGAAGCAACTTCAGCCAGATGCTGCTGCACCAGGACAATTGCCAACTGCAGGAAGCTTTCCCTGGGAGGGGGCTCTGGAGGCTGCCCCCTCCACTGGCAGTTCTGCTCAAGGCTCAAGGTGCTGCCCCTGGCTAAGGTGCTGCATTGTGTGTCAGGCTTCTGCAGGAAGCAGATTCATTTCTTAAGCTGTCATTTTCTCACACTGCATTTGCAGCACAAAAAACGAGAAGGAATTTGTCATCCCCCCATTGCTACAAAATGGCCTTCAAAACTGTACTTTGAACGCAGCAAGGAAGAGGATCTGAAGAACTGCTTTAATTTTTAATGATTTAGCACATTAAAAGTCCTCAGGTGAAGAGGACAAGCAGTTTATTAGAAGCCATAGAGTGGAAAGGGTAGGGGACAAACCCACAATAAATTCTTAACAAATGGATATTTCTGCTTATTTTTCTGCCAGGAGGCACTTCAAGACAAGCAGTTTCTTTTTTTCTAAAGGCTAATGCAGGGGAAAAAATATTCTAGGAAAACCAATAAATACAACATAGAAAGGAAAGCTCATTTCCCATTATTTGCTAGAGCTGTTCCTAAGCAGATCTGCAGCAGTGTCTGACCTCTGGTGTCTAAAATCAGCATCAAACATTGCAAAAAACGGAAGCATCAATTCATTTCATCCAGGCCAACTGCTTCACTCCCTGGGTTACTGTTATTTTGCCACACAGGAGATCTGAAGCCTGCTAACGAAATTTTTGCCTGATGTTGCTAGCTGAGCACCAACAGTGAAGTGACAGGAAGCTAAAACCTACCTTAGCAGCAGTTGAACAATCCACACCATTTATTTTACACAGAAAGTAAAGTAAAGTAAAGGAAAAATGAATTAATGATGCAATGTGGCCTCACAGTAACAGAGAAGTGGAAGCCTTAGCAGTCACTTAAACTTAACTCAGATTTACAGATTTTATTAATGGAGGGTCAAATATCTTTTGTTATCATTTTAGGCAGAGAATGTCTGAGAGAAGAGATACAAGGTGTTGTGGTTTTAAATGATGTTGCTCATTTTGAAAACTGTAAGCAAAAACTGCAAGCTTAATCTATGGGTTTGCTGTGAACAGAGGGGGTTTGGGCTGGTAGCAGGGGGTCTGGAGTTCTAATTTGAGGTTTCCAGACCCACTCTCACTGGGAGAATGAGGGATGGAGTCTTCTGGTCTCCATCTTCACTTTTTCCTGTCTGTGTGTTCTGGAGAGAACACACATGGCACTGAACTAGATGGGCAGCAGCTATTTTGCCCTGCAAGTCGGGTGACTAGAGAAAGAGAATGTGGAACCTTGGAGTTCAGCAGAAAGCAAGCTTCCTCTGGATTTCCATGGTTTGCTGGAACAAAGAGACTTCTCCTCTTGTTTGTGGCCATAGGAATCAACATTTTGGAAGCTGAGAAGAGCACATGGAACAAAGAACTGGACTTCAAAATGCCCACTGATGCTGAGGAATGTGAATTGGAATTGCTATGAACACTGTGGTTCTGCAGAAGCAGGACTGTTGGAAGTCTCTTCACCCTTTCGAGGAAATTTTGTGGTTTTGAGTTAATTTTGGTTTTTTTTACACGTGATTCGTAAGTGGTTTATTTGAAACCTTCCCTGTATTGTTTTTACTTCTATCAATTAGCACCTTAGCTAGATTAATTGGTTAATATTGTCATCAGGGTTTTTAAACCTTGACATAAGGTATCCAGTTCTAAGCTATGTTAAGATTGCAATTATTTTTAATTTGTTTGCTAGAGAGTCTTCAAACTGACTTTAGGGCAGGATCTTTTACGTGTGCTGAAATTAGTCCTACTAAATAATCCTTTACATGGTATTTTCCTTAGAAAATTACAGAAGAAATGTCCATTTTCCTGAGGAATAAGGCACCTGTTTGATGCATATAGTTTGGCTGTGATAATGCTCTTTTCCCATTTAATTTCTACAGCCTTAAGTACTACAGTGGACCCAGGACTTTAGTTTTGGTTTATATTTAACTGCAGGCCTATACATATTTCACTCTAAACCTTTACTGCCCTTAATAAAAAGATGTGAAATTGAAGCAAAACATGAAATGATTGTATTTTTTGAAACGTCTTTTAGTTCAGTTTTCTGGACAAAAGATTTAATGAATGGAACCACTGTGAGGAATCAGAAAACATCTGAAAAGGTTAGTCATGCTGCCTCAGGGTGAATTATAGCTAAGCTGCCAGGAGGATTAAAAATGAAAGATGAGCTTTTGCACAGCAGCCAGACACAGCGAGTCTGTGTGCTTCCATGATGTCAGGGTCTCCCTGATCTTAGAAAGGGAGAGAGCAAGAGAACAACCTCCAAGAATTAGGAAGAAACAAACTAGGACCTGTTTTCATAAACCGTGCTGGCCAACTCCAATCACTTAATTGTCCTGTATGTCTTGTGTGATAGCACTCAGGATGATTTTCTCCATAACCTTCCCTGGCATCAGCATCAGACTCACAGATCTGGAGCTCTCTGGATCTTCCTGACCCTTCTTGCAGAAGCATCATTTTGCTAATCTCCAGTTGATTGGGATCTCCCTGGTCAGCCAGGACTGCTGACAAACGATGGAAAGTGGATTGGCGAGCACTTCTGCCAGCTCCCTCAGCACCCTTGGATAGATTCCACCTGGCCCCATAGACTTGTGTGCCTCTTAGTGGTATATCTATTGTTGGACTGTGGTGTCTTCATTCTGCTTCCCTTTTGTCTTTCCCTTCAGGCAGCTGGGCACTCAGAGAACAACTGGTCTTACTATTAAAGACTGTAGAAAAGAAAACATTCAGTACCTCAGCCTTTTCCTCATATATTTCCCCTTGGAACCAGTAAAGGATGGAGTTTCTCCTCAGTCTTCTTTTTGCTGTTAATGTATTTACAGAAGCATTTTTTTGTTTTCTTTCATGGCAGTGGCCAGATCAAGTTCCAGTTGGGTTTTGGCCCTTCTAATTTGCTCTCTGCATAGACATGGGGTTGTTCCTAAGTGGCCTGCCCCTTCCTCCATAGGCCAGAGAATTTCCTTTTCCTCTAGAATTCCAGCCAAATCTCTCTGTGAAGCTAGATCCTCCAGACTCATGGATAGCACACTGTGACAGCTTATTCTTATACCTTACAGATTTCCCTCCTAAAGAGTGTCCAGACTTCCTTAACTCCTTTGTGTTTTAGGACTGCCACCCAAAGAGACTTTTGTCAACCTCCTAAACAACTCAGAGATGACTCTCCAAAAGCCCAAGGTGACAGGTCTAGTGACCCCTCTTCTTACATTTTCGAGATTTGAAAACACTACCATCTTCTGTTTGCTTCCAGCCTTTTCATCATCCACAAGTTCTTCTCTGTCTGTGCACAACAGTCAATCAGGGAGCCCTTCATGGTTGGGTCCCTCACCAGTTATGGCAGGAAGTTCTCTTCCGCACACTCCAGGAACCTTCTGCACTATTTCCTCTCTGCTGTATTTTATTTCCAGCAGACATCTGGTAAATTGAAGTCCCCCACGAGAACAAGTGGTAGGGATTGTAGTGCTTCTCAAAGCTGCTTATAGAATATTTAATCTACCTCTTCATGGTGGATTTTTAACTGGTACATCATACTTAGTGTGGCTATGGAGTCCTCATCACTGCAAATTTTGAAGAAAAGCTTAGCAGGTATAAGTGATGACTGAGATGTGTCTGATTCTCTTTAGAGTCAGCGAATGACCTTGGTAACATGTCAGTAACCTTTCAGGAGCAATGCATTATACTTTTATTGTCACCGGTGGTGACAAAGAGGTACTGCTGGCACCACTCCTGCCATCTAATTAATTTCAAAAACTGAAGCTTGAATGCAAGCAAGTTTTGGTAGCCTGCAGAGCACATCAAGTCTTTAACGTAACAGAAAGCAGTGCATGGCATTCCCAAACACCTGTCACAACTTTCCTGGCATATGTGATGTGAAGTGCTGACCAGGGATTTTCTCTAGAACTCAGCTATTCAAGGATTTTTGAAGAATGCTCCTCATTGTTCCCTGAGATTGGATTAACTGGCCAATTTGATGCAGAAGGCATCAGTCTGCAATGTTGCTCAAAGGCACAGACCAACAAACACGTTCTTGCTGTCCTCAGGAGTCCTCCAACTGAACTATTTTGCCTCAAGACCACCTGGTCCCTGACTTCTTGGAGCAGTTTGGGATAGTCCCACCATCAGAGTCCCAAGCTACTAGGGCAGAAAGCATTTGTGTTCAGAGAGTGGTAAGGGAAAAAAGGCTGTACTGGAAAAAACTTAACAAAATATAACCTGAAAATGTAGCAGGTGATCTTACAGTTGCCCTCTTATTTTTTAGATTTGTATTTGAGATAAAATCATCTACCTCCAAACACTGGCTGTATTAAAAGCATCTGACTCACAACTTAGTTGGTCTAAAGTAGTTGTTAAAGGACTTCAGGGTGAGATCAGAATGACCTAACATTCAGTGTTTAAGGCACACAAGTCTATAGCTGAGCAAGTTGCCCTTGACACTTTCAGACATGGTGCAGTACCTTGAGGCAGTTTTAAACACAACACTTACTGCAAAGTGGTGCGGGATCTCAGTAATACCTACATTGAACAAGACGAGGAAGTAGGTCTGCATTAACCAGCATGGCAATTTACCTAAATTTTCTTACAGTTCTCAACTGTAAGAAGTTGATTTACTTTTTTTGCTTTTGATTCAACATTGATCAACGTTGAATTAAGAGCAAAAAAAAAGTAAATTAATTAAGGAACAAGGAAGTTACTTGTTCCTTACATATCTGATAATATATGTCAACATTTAGCACCAGGTTAGCCCACAAAATTATATTCTACCCAATTGTGCAGAAGGAAATGTCATCCCACCCTCCCCAGGGAGGAGAAAAGAGGTAAAGACACTTCTGGAAACTGGAAATAGAAATATTAAACTTTATTGAAGTTTATTAAAGACTTTATTAATTTGAAAAAAAAGAACAAAAAAAAAAAAAAAGGGGGAAAGGGAAAGGGCGAAAGGGAAAAGGGAAAAAAAAGGTGTACTTCCTCAATCACTCCAGTCCACCCCTTCCCTGGCCCAGACCTGCTAACCCCTAATTCTAAACAAATGCAAAAAGCCACAGATGAGGGTGGAGTAAAAAGGATAGAATCGGAATATCCTAGGCAGTTCTTACATGTTTAATTTAGGCATTTTCCTATGATATGGTCTGAGATACGGAAGAGAGAAAGACAACTAATAAGGAGGAGAAGGTAAAGGGAAAAAAGAGGTGGAAGCAGTGCATGGTGAAGCAGAAGAGGGACAGAGAACCGCAGAGAGACAAAACTAAACTGAAACCAGATTCCCAAAACACACAAACAAGGGGGGGAGGGTGTACCCAAAAGAGGTGAAAAGGAAAACCTTGTCCACAAATAAGGACCCCAAACTTTGTCTGGCCTACTCCAGCTGCTCAATCTGTCCCCTGCAGCAGCCACCTGTCCACCTCACTTCTGCACCCACTGACCTCCACCCCCCATGCAGTGCTCTTGCAGCCAGGATGAGTTAACTCCTTATATGCTGGAAGAGAGTTTGATGCAGAAATACCATGAGCAACTATGATTTCACCAAATCCATAACAATGTAAAGGAAAATTGTAGAACTGTAATTGTCATTTATACTGCATCCCCTAGGTACAACTACAATTGTGGTCAGGTGACCTTATAATGTCTGTAAATTTTGGAACAAGTCCTTTAATATTTCATTGGAAAAAACTAATAGCATTTATCAAGTAGATTTTTAAAAATTTTATTGGCAAAATGTGCCAAACATTCATCAAGTCAGTTAATCTACCAATTCTACTCTCTGGGCACTTTTGTAAATCTCACTGCAAATGAAAAATCTGACAAATGATTTCATGTACTCATGAATGACCAGTAAACTGGGTAAGTAATGAAGAAAAATCCATTCACTAATTTCCTTGAAAAAAACATTGCATAACTCACAGAAGAATTTATCAATCAAGAATTATTCAAGTAAACTCGTGGGTAGGACTCTGCATTTTTATTTCTGCAAAAATATCTTGATCCATATTTTCAAAAAATGTTTAGGGATCTAAAGATGTATTTGCATGTCTCAGGGGATTCTTGAAGCATTAAACAGATTAGTGATAAAACTCCCGCTTAATCTGAAATTCTATTCCTCAAGAAACAGATCATTATATGGGATCCTACTAAGGAAATCTAAAATGATTTCCATAGTTACGAGAAGGCAATTATAGAATTATAGAATCACTGAATCATTAAAGCTGACAGAAACCTCCAAGTCGAACAGATCCAACTATCAAACCAACACCAATATGCCCACTAAGACATGCTTCCAAGTGCCAGAACAATGTTTTTTGAATACTTCCGAGGATGGTAACTCCACCACTTATCTGGGCAGCCTGTTTCAATACCTGACTACTCACACTTCCAGTGAAAAAATTTTTCCTGATGTTCAATCTAAACCTCCCCTAGTGCAGCTTGAGGCCATTTACTCTTGTTCTATTACCAGTGACTTGGGAGAAGAGACTACTCCCCACCTCTCTACAACTTCCTTTCAGGTAGTTGTAAAGAGTGGTAAGGTCTCTCCTCAGTCTCTTTTCTCTAGACTAAACAACTCCAGTTCCTTGAGCCACTCCTCAAAAGACCTGTCCTCCAGGCCCTTCACTAGCTTTGTTGCTCTTATTTGGACTTGCTTCAGCACCTCAATGTTCTTCTTGTATTGAGGTATCCAAAACTGAACACAGTAATCAATGTGTGCCCTCAGCATTGCCAAGTACAAGAGGTTGATTACTTCTCTAGTCCTGCTGGTCATGTTACTTCTGATGCAGGCTATTGGTCTTCTTGGCTATCTGGGCACACTACTGGCTTATGTTCACTGGCTGTCAATTAGGACTCCCTGGTCCTTTTGTGATGAAAATTTCTCTAGCTGCTTTTCCCTATAATGCTTATAGGATTGCATGGGGTTGTTGTGAGTGAAGTGCAGGACCAAGCACTTGGTCTGAATTAAACCTCATACAACTGACCTTGGCTCATTGATCCATACTGTCCAGGTCCCTCAGCAGAGCTTTCCTCAAGCAGATTGGCACACCCACTCAGTTTGGTGTCACCTGAAACTTGTTGAAGGTGAACTCAACCCCTTGAGAGCATTGATAAAGATGTGAATCAAGACTGGCCCAAATACAGAGCTCTGTGTTCAGCCACCAACTCAATTTCACTCCATTCAACACAAGTCCCTGGGCTCAGTCATGCATCTGTTTTGTTTTTTTTTACTCAGTAGTGTTCATCTATGTAAGCCACCAGCTTCTTTAGGAGAATGCTTTCAGAGGCTGTGTCAAATGATTTACTAAAGTTTAGGTAAACAACATCCACAGCCTTTCCCTCATTCACTAGTTGGGTCACCCAGTCATAAAAGGAGATCAGGTTGGTCAAACAAGACCTGCCATTCATAAAACCATGCTGGCTGGTCCTGATCCCCTGGCCATCCTGCACTTGCTGAGTGAGTGAGCTCAGGATGAACCTTCCCCAGTACTGAGGTCAGGCTGACAGGCCTGCAGTTGTCTGAATCATCCTTTGTGCCCTTCTTGTAGATGTAAGTCACATTAGTAGCATCCAGCACCTCTCCTATTAGCCAAGAGCATTCATAAATGATGGAGAGTGGCTTGGCAAGCTTCTCCACCAGTTCCCTCAGCACTCTCAATCCAGGTGACACAGAAGGTCATTAACTGCTTCCTCTTGGATTGTGGAACGTGTATCCTGCTCTCCATCCCTGCTTTCCAGCTCAGGAGGTCAAATACCCTAAGGATACGCTAATAAGCCTAAGGGCATTAAAGACTGAGGCACCATCCTGAGTAAGGAGTGGATATTCTCCCTGATTCCCTTTTAGTTGTTGATTATTTGTAAAAATATTTTTGATGTCCCTGACAACAGTGGCCAGATTTGAGTTCTAACTGGGCTTTTGCCTTTCCAATTTCCTCTCTGTATGTCCTAGATAGGTCCCTAGATGTTCCTGAGCAGAAGCTTCTTGTTCAGCCACTCCAGTGTTCTTCACTGTTGGTTCATCTTGTGGCACATGGGGACCTCATGTGTTTGTGTGTATCTGTGTGTGATTTAAAATTTCTTAAATTTTCAGCATTAGGACTTAAAATTTCCTGTCCTGAGATGTATGAACAAAAGCAAGAGATTTTTGTTTTTCATTTTGCTTTCAAAGAAATTGTTCAAAGGGTTTTTTTTTTAAATATATCAATACACTGAAAAAAACCTTAGAATCATGTAAGTTATATATAATCATCCCAGAATACACTCTCTTCCATTCCAAATTTTTAAACACTTCAAAAGAATTAACTCAAACCCTCTCAAAATTCTCAAATAAGATGTTCATTTGAAAAAAAAAGCCCAAATAAACAAAAACCAAACCAAACTTGCTTGGACCATTAGCATTATCTACAAACTTCTGGCTCACTTTAACAGGAGTCTTTAAAGTTGTTGGTGCCCACTCCTCTCCATGTGCTCCTAACTCAAAACCTCCAGATAGAAATCTCACACTGCATATTTATGTACAATATGTCAGTATTTTGAAAGCCTCAGACATGCAAACATTTCATGGAAGTGGAAATGGAAAATGTTTTACTCCTTACCATCTTCTTTAGTGCGGGTGAAGATTTGTTCACTTCTCACTCCATCTCCCGCTCGTGTAAAAGCCAACACTTGAATGCTGTAGTTGGTGTATTTTTCCAGGCCATCAAGCTCCAGTGATGGCTGTGTAGTAGTGACATTTTTTATCTCACCAAGCTCTATATAATAAGACAGGAATTTGAGTTATTACCAGTCTTCTTCCAGCTATTGATACCTACTCTGAAAATCTTGAGGATGAAAGAGTATGCCTGAGAAGTAACATTTCATTACTGTAAACCAGCAATAAATTATAAAATTTAAAATACATTTCCTTGTATTCTGTCTCCTTACAATTCAAAGCAAAGTTTTAATTTTCAAACTTTTTTGTATCTTTTTTTTTAAAAAGGAAGAAAGTAAAAAATTTCTACTAGTAATTATATTTTTCTTAAAGAATAGATAATGAGAAAAGATTAGTGCAAAACTTTCCCTGACATAAAAAAGGGAAAGTCAGTTATCGTCATGAAGATGTTCTGGTTCTCAAAAAGACTTTCTCCTAAGGAAAAATATGAAAAAGTCCAGTTTATATTAAAATATCTAGGAACTGCTGCTGTGAAGCACTTGATGGCAGTAATACCGGCTAACAATAGATTTCAACATAGTAATATCAGATTTACTTGCAGAAAGATGATGCACTTCATAAGAATCTTTTTTGTGGCAAGCTAAGAAGTACAACCCATATGGCAAAAAAGCTTTGAACATATTTAGGGCAGAAAATAAAGCTGAATATATGAAGAAAATCCAGTTTTAAGCACTCCATGAACGTCATCTTTTTTCATCATGTTGTAGGACATCACATAGGAGCTTAGACATTCTCTGAAAATATGCACATAGGAGCTCATTCAAAGACTACCAGAATCACTGACAGTATTTAATTATATGTCTGTCATGTCTACATTTTATGTATGCTTCTCATATGTTTTTTATCTTAATATTTAGAAGTACAAATGAATTGGTGTTTTATTTCTGAATATTTTTACGGTAGTGCTACTGGCATTAACAAAGGTCCTTTGGGTTACTTTGGTCTCTAAGTTCCCCTTACAAACACAAACAGTTCCCCTTACAGTAACAAACACGAGGAATTGCAAGTAAATTGCATGTGAAGGTTTACGTATTAGGGTCCTGATGGATGAAAGCAAAAGAAGGCAGACAGCTCATTGCTTTAGAGCTGTGAAAATTCAGCAAGGCAAATGGGAATAAAGACACGTATCTCAAATACTACTACTACTGAATTTACAAGAAAGGCCATAAAAAGAATTATGATAAGAATATATATATATAATAATATATATAATAATATATAATTGGAATTATCATTAGAGCTAGAACAGATTGAGAGTTTGTGGGTGTGAATTAATGGACATGTGAAAGCGGGTGATATTGTTGTACAGACCCCCGTAACATCCTTATTAGTAAGCTTAGGAAGTGTGTGACTGAGAAACAGATTGTGATTTGATTTAAAAACTGGCTATATAACAGAGCCCATAGAGTGATGACTAATGGTGTAGTGTTTAGCTGGGAACCTGTAACCAGTGGTGTCCCCTAGGGATCTGTGTTGGGTCTGGTTTTGTTTAATATCTTTATTAATGATCTTGACGATGGGGTAGGGTGTCTTCTCAGCAAGTTTGCTGATGACACTAAGGTGGATGGTCTGGCTGATTCACCTGTTGGATGCGCAGCCATTCAGGAAGACTTGCACCGACTGGAGGAATGGGCTAAGAGGAATTTAATGAGGTTTAATAAGTGCCTTCACTGGCCCTTCACCTGGGAAGGAGTATGAAATGCATCCTTAAGAACACCTCCCTTATGAGGAAAGACTGAGGGAACTGGGCCGCTTTAGCTTGGAGGAGTCTGAGGGGTGACCTCATTAATGTCTATAAATATGTGAGGGGTGGGTGTCAGGATGGAGCCAAGCTCTTCTCAGTGTCATCTGATTATATGATGAGAGGCAATGTGTGCAAGCTGGAACATAGGAGGTTCCATATAAATATCAGAAGGAACTTCTTCACAGTGAGGGGAACGGAGGATTGGAACAGGCTGCCCAGGGTGGTTGTAGAGTCTCCTTCTCTGGAGATGCTTAAAACCCACCTGGATATGTTCCTGAGTGACTTGGTGTAGGTGATCCTGCTGTTGGGGCGGGGGGGCTGGTGATTAGACTAGATGATCTTTCGAGGTCCCTTCCGATCCCTAATGATTCCATGATTCTATGCATCAGTGCAGGTTGGAGGAAGATCTATCTACTGGAGAGCACTTCCATGGAGAGGGATCTTGGAGTTCTTATAGACAAGTTATCCATGGAACATCACTGTGCTCTTGTGGCCAAAAAGGCCAATGGAATCATGGGATGGATCAAGAAGAGTGTGTCCAGCAGATCAAGGGAAGTTCTCCTCCCTCTCTACTCTGCCCTAGTGAGGCCACATCTCAAATATTGCATCCAATTCTGAGCTCCCTGATTCAAGAGGGATAGTGACTTGATTGAAAGAGTTCAGTGAAGGGCCATGAAGCTTTACTGTAAGGGTTACTGAGCACTGAAATGGGCTGCCCAAGGAGGTAAGGAGTCTACTTCTCTGGAGACTTTAAAGACCTGTCTGGATGTGTTTCTGGTTAACCTGTCTTAAGTTATATAATCCTGCCTGAGTGGAAGGATTGGACTTGACTCCTGGAGGTCCCTTCCAACCCCTAATGATCTGTGTATCTGTGTGTATTTGTGTATCATCATGTGACAAACTGCAGATTAGTAAGGTGTCTCATTTCTCCCATGATAATTTCACTTGTTCTCTGCTCAGGAGTCTGTTTCCTTCAGATTGACGCTGAGTACAAAACATAAGCACAACAGAAGGGGTTGGCATGAAAATAACAAGCCTTTTACAAAAATGTTTCCTTCATTTGCCCCCAACTATGAAGAAAAAAATGCATCCTGTCAAAAACGCGTCACATCAAAAAATAAGCAAACCTCTCAACTAGGTAACTAGGTAAGCAAACAGATAACCGATCAAACCAAAATAAAATACTGATTTGGGCAGCCATGTTCTTGGTTCTATATTTATTCTCTTAAAAAGAAACCTACTAGACTTTGTACCTGAAAAAAATCAAACATGCCCAGGTCATTTTGGATACTTGAGAAACATGTATATGTAAAGCTGAGAGTGGTGACCAGGCAGTACTGGGTGTTGATGATCTTAAAGGTGTCTTCCAATCAGAATGATGTAGTGACTTTGGGGGTATTATGGGAGGCCTATGAAGTATTGCAAACCCAGAGTGGAAGCCTCTCTAAGAGATACTCTCCAAGCAGCATCATTACTCTGTTAAAGCTCTATGGTAAATGGTTTCCTTCACAGGTAGAAGAAGCTTTGTCTAAGCCAAAGAGTAAAGGAAGTACAGTGCCTTCAAAGCAGAGAGTAAATAATGATATAAAGGCCATGTACAACTTGTTACTTGGTAATAGCTTGATTTCTCTCACCTCCATCCAAGAGATTGGCCCAGTAGATAACCCTGAATCCTTGCAGAATCCCATTCAGCGTTTCTTTTGCCAGTGTTGACCAAGAAATAGAGATGGTTTCTGGTGATGTGGCAGTGGCTTGCACATTCCCTGGAGGGCAACTGGGTACTGAAATAAGATATTGATAATTTTTAACTCAATGGATACAACTCAATGCTTACCCCTTGGCTGTCATTTCAATTTTCATTGCTATACCACAATTCATTATTTAATTAGTAGTTATATGCTGTTAACAATGCAAAAATTTCACTTTTGCTACAACCCATGTTTCTGAAAGTGCAGCTGGTTTCCCTAAAGTAACTTTTGATACACTGCTTCTCCACTTTATATTTTCTTGTCACTTCTTTTGGATGACAAATGTGTCCTAGAGCTGAAACACACGGAGTATTCTGTAAGATACTGAAATAAGCTTTACAAACTTTGCAGCCAAATATCACTTTTTTGAACAATGAGTGGGAGAAAGACTTCTGAAAAAAATCATAAAATATTTTCATTGATATTTAGAAAAAAGCAGAGAAATGTAAGGCATTTTCTGTTGGCCATTTAGTGTCCTAGCCATATCAGTATTTGGCATTGCTTTTAATTTTCACTATACCTTTAATTCTGAGAGGGTGTCAAAATAGAGTAATGAGTAAAAAAGCCTTTTGCCAAAAAAGTTAACATGACAGATTCTGAAGAAAAAGACCTCAACTATTTATTACAATACAAAAAGTATACATGTGTAAGTACAGTGCCTTCTGATGTCTTGCAGTGATCTGTCTAGGCTTAGAAATACTTAGAGTAAATTAAAAAACACAAAGCACAAGCCTTCCATGAAGTGTGTGCCTCAAAATCTGTAGCTCTCAAGAATTTTAGATGACTGATACTCCATTTCTCCCATTTTACAGTAGCTGAAAATATGACCTAAATATTAGTATTATTATGTGCTGTCCTTTACAGTACCTACATTATACATTTTCCTTTAGTATTATCATTTGCCTTTATAAGCTAATATATTTGGTCTCTTTCTGGATGTGGAATCATCCTCTTTTTCCACTAGAGGACTCTCTATCATTGTTTGAGAAGTAATTTTTATGCAATGTGAAAAAAAATCTCTTTTTTCTTGTATTATACAAGTTTCCTTCTTTTTGTCTAAAGTAACAATGTTTTTCTGTCATTAGTTTGAATATCCTTGAAAAAAAGCACAAATTTTTATTTAGGATGACAAGATAAGGAACTGTGCAGTAAAAGAACTCTAAGTTTCACAGCAGATTCACTTGAAAACAAAAGAAAGGCAATCAAGTAACATTGTCACTTTCACTTTTACAAGTTTTAATCCTTAGTGTCTCAAATCTATGATGAGAACTCTATGAAGCTGCAATGAGACCACAGAATTTGTAAATGTTTAAACACCAGAGCAACGGGCTTCTTAAGAAAAGCTATGTTCTTAGTGAACATAAGGTTATATGACTTCAGTAGAGTTATATTTGTTTACCTGGATGATTCTGCACCTCTTGCAAAATATTGTACATGCTCATCGGCCAGCCTCTTCCCATCCAACTATCTACTTTATCTAGCACTTGGAAAGTCTGGTCTTCTATTATCCTCACTAATAACCACTATTCAGGCAATAAATTTACCAAGTTAATACAAAGTAATATGTCCAGTGATAGCTGTTTGCCATGTACTTACCATCCTCAAGAGTGGTGGTGATGATTTCCTGAGAAGAAGGTCCTATTCCAGCCCGGTTGCAAGCCTGGACTACCATGCCATACTGAGTGAATTTTTTCAAGTTATTCAGTGTATACACTTCATTGTCCCCCGTGGTGTCAATACTGATAATGTTGAACTGGAAATTTCCCCCTGCACTGTACTCTCGATAACCTATCTGGTACCCACGAATAATTCCATTTTGCAAATGCTTCTTTGGAGCCTGAACAGAAGATGAAAGATTACACATTAAATACATGTCTCCAAAGTAAATTTGTTCCCCTTAAATATTTTTAGGGCAACACAAAGTCAATACTTTTTTTTTTTTACTGAAAGAAGTCAGCATCAATTCAAAAATACTCCCTGCACATCAAGTTGTAACTTTTTACCATGAGATACAAATTTCAAGTGTGGTTTGTTCTAATTTGTGCATTCCTGTGCTGGAAGAAAGACCCTGAAATGGTTCATGCACATTAAAATCGATAGGGAAATATTCTTCTGTTATAATTTGAATTTATAATGTTTTCTTCTTTTATCAGATTAATCAATCAAAGTTGAGTTGATAAGGGTATATTTGCATTACAGGCTTACCATTTACTACTAACTGTGTTTTTGCCAGTTCCTATCATTCACTTGCTAAATTTCTAATAAGGCATTTATTGATGTCTTCAAGGCAGTCACATAAGTTTATTCAGCTAGATGCATTAGGAAAATTTTACGCTGTGCTTTGAAATATGCATCTGTTCACTCAGTGTGTAGTGTGGAAAGATGATTAGATAATGAGTGCTGAAGGCAATAATGAATTGGAAAGCAGGGATTTGCATACTGAATAGCTACTAAAACAAAGCGTACAATATCTGGCATTCAAAAATATGGACAGTACACAATGGCTGGCCATAATTGCGAACCTCATTTTTCAGTCACCGTGCAAGATGCCTTGTACATGGCTAGTGGAAGTCATTTCTGTACACTGTGATATAAAATGTAGTCTGGAGTAGAACAAGGTTTGGCAGCTCAGTGAAAAACCTCGTTATTGACCGAATTACCTATTAAAATTAAATTTAAATTCTTCTGAGCTAATTTCAATATGTGGTAATATTCCTGTCTGATTTTCTGCATCTATGAGGTATAATTAGTATAGTCATTTTAAGGCATAGTTTATATTTCATGGACGAAATGCTCTTTCAAACCCTCTAAATCTCTTTCAAATTCTCACCAGATACCCTTGAGCCCATCTGTTCTACTAACCCATGCTAGTAGAAGTTCTTTCTGACACAGTGTACTAGCAACAAGTTAAACCAGAGAAGCAGTGATTTCTGTTGTTGCTGGATCCCATTAAATCTGTTGAAGAACATATTCCCAAGACAAATACCCTTGTCTGCCAGAGAATCTGTCTGTTCCACTGAGTTTATAGTCCACTGTACTAAAGTCCAGTTTACTGAGTCTATAGCCCACTGCAGCTAATAAAATCAGCTTGGGATTTGCTTTTCACCCACTATCAGCTCATTGCTCAGAAAAAGCCAGCACCCTCTCCATATTTAAAATGTCTCACTGGATGGATCTGAGTGAATTATCTCTTCAGATGATTTTTGTGTTTTTTGCTCTCTCTTGCTTTCAGAAACAGAAACAAAACTTGAACCAAGGACATAATTTCCACTGTACTAATTTCTTTCCTCTAGTACTCACAAGTTCTCTGAAAGCCTGGTGCTGTTCCATCAGTAGGTGACTATATTAGAAGATTCAAATCTTCTGATGCATGGATTATAAATGTGTTTTTTGAATACAGGAGCATAAATGTTTTCTGTTTAAATGTTTCTGTGCCTTGGTGTCACAAAATCCCCAACATTTTCAGAAACACATTGGTCTTTTGTTACCAAAACACTTTGTTTACAAGTGTGATATCTATTCTGAAAAACTCCATGGATGAATGATCATTAAATTATTCCAAAAGGTGTCCTTTTTAAGCTGGGCTGAGGTGTAGAAACTAAGGTCAGATTTTTTTGTGTGTGTTTAAGATTCAGATATTTTGATAAAATTTTTCCTTCCATCTGAGAAGATAACTTTATAAAATTAAAAATATAAAATATTTCAAAGTGAATTGTTCCATTAGTAGAAGGATTTAAAAGTCTGTTACTAGCCATAGCAATTTACATAGTTCGTACATTTTTAAAAATCGTTGTTGGTGTTGATGACAAGGGGTAAAAGGAGTGAACTCATGTAATCTAAACATTTCAAATTGACTGAAGTTTGGACAAAGAAGCAAACAATTCAAACAAGAGTTTTTGCGGGGAAGACTGCTTTCAGACAACAGTGCAGGTCACTGTCTCTTTTCTGAATGTGTGTCAGTGTGGAAGCACAAGTTTAATCATGCCAAGACACCAGTTCTCTCTATCAGTGTTGTATTCCACCACAACTTGGCAAATCCTCAACAGTCTGCATGGAGATTTCTTGTCTCAAACATTAACATGCACACTGTTGCACACATATTGGAACACACATATCTTACTGGAAAACAGATGGAACATAATGATAAAACTGAATCTGAGACTTACAATGCATTGCAATTTACTGAGGCTAGAACAGTCTCTTCACTGAGAATTCTGCAATTACATACCTTCTCATTTTGAATTGCAATGAAATGGAAAAGAAGTTTTGTGTTCTAGAAATATCTTTATAATCTTTTTAGGTCAAGTGCACTTTTTATTTAAATAAAATATTAACATTTAACTTTTTTAGGTTTGTGTGGTTTTTGTTGGTTTTGTCTTTTTTTTTAAACACTGAAACATTACTACTCCACACAACTGACCTAATAACTCTATACAAATTCTTCATTTCAGATTTAGTTTTTGTACAAATATTTTATATTTGATACTCCTTGTGTCCAGGCACATTTTGGGTATAAAATTCAGATAAGCAAGACTTGTTCATGACTAACTGCTCATGGGAAAAAATACTGTTAACCTGGTCAGTAGTGATAGAACGCTTTGAAAAAGTACTGCTTATCTCTCACAATCCAGTATTTGTAAAATAGGGTATAAATTATTTTCCTGAGTATGATACTTTATAGTTATGTGCATGTGTATGTGCCTAAAGAACAAAATAAATACTTCCTATGTCTAAATGTAATGGACTTGTTTACAGTAAGAAAAAAACAATGATTATTTTCACGTTCTTTTCTGTTTATTTCCCTATCTCACTGCAACATTTTAAAGTTTCAAAAAGTGCTGAGTATTATTTAAACATTTTATCTGAAACCAAATATTCTATGTGGACACACGGAAATGGGATTAAATAGATCACAGACCTATTAAACTTTGTTTAACTAGGATTTTCTAAACATGGTCTAAGAGAAACTATAAAGGAAGATTAATGACTGTAGCAAGCTGCAAAACTAAGCTTAATGAAAGTTGTGGTCCTGAACCCACCACAGCAGGTTAGCAAGTAGGACCTTGCCAGTGCTGACAAATCAAGGCAAAGCAGTTTCAAGCTAAGCACATGGCAGGCTGACAGCAAGAAGATAGCAATAAGCAGCATTTCAAGAAGTCCCAGTGGTGCCTTTCAGGGGCAGACCTCCAGCTTCTGCTGTATGCAAATACCTCATGTGTCTTGTGGTATGATGGAGCCGTAGGCCACCTCTGGCTAGAGCCATGAGGGCCTTCCAAGTACTTTGCTAGAGGGCACTGCTACCATGCCTCTCATGGTGCTTGGCAATGTCATATACTGCTGGTCAATAAAGGAAAAGATCTAACAGATTTGACAGAGACTGAATCTACAGGAATAATATCTTAAAGATTCACAGGAGACTGGGCAGTCATTTGAGAGTGGGTATTCATTGGAGACTGGATGTACAGTCAGGCAGTCACAGCAGACTACAAATGTCTAATCATTATCAGCACAGTGTGTGGCATCAGGTTCATGTGCCAATGCACAGTTCTGGAGCCACAGACCTATCTTTCCTGATCTGGCTATAGGCAGCATGGGTACAAGCAATCATTTCCAGTGTCACAAGTGGTTCATGTCTTAAGCCCGCTCTAACTGCAAAAAGACACATCTATATCCATCTTTCAAGACTTGCCAGGATAATGGATTATATATCAATTATGTAGCTCATTTCTATGATTGTTTTTTTATATTAGGTACTGATCCTTAGTCTTCAAGTATTTCCAAATCAAATTCCAAACATGATCTTGAGAACAAAATTGAAGCTGCTGATTTGATATAGAATCATAGAATCATAACAGATTGGAAGGGACCTCGAAAGATCATCTTCTCCAATCCCCCCACAACAGCAGGATCACCTACACCAAGTCACACAGGAACACATCCAGGTGGGCCTTGAACATCTCCAGTGAAGGAGACTCCACAACCCCCCTGGGCAGCCTGTTCCAGTGCTCCGTCACCTTCACTGGGAAGAAGTTCCTTCTGATATTGATGTGGAACCTCCTGTGTTCCAGCTTACAACCGCTGCCCCTCATCCTATCACTACATGACACTGAGAACAGCCCAGCTCCATCCTCCCAACAACCATCCCTCAAATATTTGTAGACATTAATGAGATCACCCCTCAGTCTCCTCTTCTCCAAGCTAGAGACACAGCTCTCTCAGATTCTCCTCATAAGGGAGGTGTTCCACCTCCTTCATCATCTTCATTGCCCTACACTGGACCCTCTCCAGCAGCTCCACATCCCTCTTGAACTGAGGATCCCAGAACTGGACCCAGTAATCCAGGTGTGGTCTTACCAGGTAGAGGGGGAGAAGAACCTCTCTTGATCTGCTAATCACCCCCCTTCTGATCCACCCCAGGATGCTGNTCCACCATCTGCATCAGGAAATTGTCACCAATGCACTTAAGGAACCTTCTGGACTCTGGGTGGCTGGCTGAGTGGGTCTTCCAGAAGATACCTGGGTAGTTAAAATCCCCCATGAGAACCAGGGCCTGTAGCTGTGAGGCTGCTGCCAGCTGGCTGTAGAAGACTTCATCAACTTCCTCAGTCTGATCTGGAGGTCTGTAATAGACACCCACAACAGTGTCACCCATGCCAGCCCGCCCCTTAATCCTCACCCACAAACTCTCAACTCTCTCCTCTTCTGTCCCTGGACAGAACGCAATGCATTCCAGTTGTTGTCTCACATAGAGGGCAACTCCTCCACCCCGCCTTGCTGACCTGTCCCTTCTAAAAAGGACGTAGCCATCCATGGCCACATTCCAGTCATGCGAGCTGTCCCACCAGGTCTCCATAATCGCTACCAAATCATAACCGCCTGACTGGACACAGATTTCTAACTCCTCCTGCTTATTCCCCATGCTGCATGCATTGGTGTACAGGCATTTCAGGGAGCAAGCTGAGTGCTCTGATATGATCCTACTTCTCAGACAATACCTAGGGATAAGAACGCTAAGCTGCACTTGAAGTGTTCTGGAAGTACAAACTGAATGATATTTCAGAAAACATTATTAAAATGTAGGCGTGGGAATTTAATTTGTCCAGTAGTTGCCTGAACACATCTGCATCTATAAAATTTAATGGCAAATCTTCAGAATCACACATGGCAGCTATAAACTCCAGTAGTGAACCAATGGTGTCTATCTTCTTTTGTTGGTTATGAAAATATCTCCCAAATTGATCCTTAAAAAAAAAAGGCAAAGCTTTTCAGTATCCCTACCCTTACATGCATTAAAACCATGTTCATGCATAGAGGTTTGGAGTTTATAGGCAGCAAGGTCTGGTGGCAGTCACACTTCATGAGTGCTTTAGAAAAAAACAACCCATTAAGCATTTATTTCAATTATTGAAAATCATTGTACTGTCTGCATGACTTCAATAGCTACTTCCTTTGCTCTGCTGATTGTATTGCATTTAAATGCATGCTCCTTGTGCGCCTTTTCTAAGTACATTCAGCCACCAGGCAAAACCATGGCTAGTGATCATGTGTTTCATTTTTAGAAACCATTTGATGAAAACCAACCTTACATAAATTTAAGATGTGAATGAAATCGAAGATGATTTATGACCTGTCTATATGAGGACTGCTAAAGACTACTACTTTTGAAGCTTCATTCCAAAATGTCTCATGCAGTCAAAATCTTTAATGCAGCATTCTTAAACACCGTTGAGCTACTTAACAAATAGTCAGACATGCACTGTACATGTCAACCTGCACTGTACAGAGATCATGTGCAGTAGAAAGGTGTCCTTTTAGGAACCAATTCAAAATTAACAAAGGATCTTCCTGGTTATTTAATGTATAAATAATTAAAAAGAAATGCAGTCCACAGTTATTTATATGGATAATAAGCAGCAGGTCACTGCTACTACCCTGACTTTCTGGATGGTCCATGTCATGGGACAACTGTCATGGGACAATTACCATGGGACAATGCACATTTTCAGGAGTAACTAAAATTACTATAGAAATTAATGAGTATTATGCCACCATCCTACTCCAGCACTTAATACATCTTTCAGAACCTGAAACACATGAAATTATCAATGTAATTGTAAACTGCCATTCATTTTTGAGATTACTTTACTGTAATTGGATAACTTTATTCTGTCCACTACAATGTAGAAGCAGTACATAGCACAAAACCATTGTTTCATCAATTCTTTACTGTCATGAGACACTACTTTTCTCTCTGTGCAGATGTGCATTTACTGAAGTTTGGTCCTAAAGTCCATTGCAATGGAAAAAGTCTCCCACTGGCCTCAATGGTTTGGGGAAATTCTGACAAAAACATGACAGTGAAATCCTGTGAATACTGATTTTCCAAGCACATAGCTTTATCTCTGAAATCAAAAGGAAGGAGAAAACACTACTGCCATCAGTACAGGTAAGCAGCTGCTGCTATTATTCTCCAATGAAAGTTCTTTCTTTGCATAATGCATCAGGATTAATGGCCAGTAAAAGACTTATTGTCAAAGGTATTTGCAAGATCTCTCCACCAAATAATAACCAATTTGGAGTTGCAGTAATACTCCCATCAATGAAACCTCATTGTCCGCATCAAAATACTTTCAGAGTCTATTTACCTTCCAGGTGACCCTAATGCTTTGTGAAGAAATAGGCTCAAGTTGGACATCCTGGGGTGGACCGTCAGGAGCTGCAAAGAGAGAAGAGTGATGCATCAAAATTGTGACTCACATCACACAGGATTCAACACTTCAAATGTTATGTCACCAGACGAACAGGCCCAGCCTGGGAAAAATAAAACAAACCAAAACAAAACAAACTGCTAGATGGAAAAAACACACTGCAGCTCCTGTCTGAGTCAGAAGGAGTTTCATTTACTATTGATGCACTGCTAAGGCTGTGCAGGATGCTTTAAATGAATGAAAAACAAGGTCCTGAGTCTAGAGGAATCTACCTGTCAGCTGGGAAACTGCAAAGCATATTAAGAATTGACTGGGATTGAACAGAGAGGTGTGAAGAAAATTGCTTGCTCAGCAAGGTAAATCATTGTAAAAGAAAGGTCTGAAGAAAGGAATGGTGTAATCCTGAGCCGGGGTAAAGGCTTCACTTAATGCAGAATATGGCCTCAGTAAAATGTATTGAATTACATTTAATAGCATGACAAAGGAAATAAAGCAATAAAAAGGGTGAGATGAGGCTGTTAGAGGTGGAGCAGCAGTACATTACAACAATGGTGAATGAAACCAGAATATTTTGCTGTAACTGATGGAAGCAGAGAGACCAGAACACAGCCTATAAAATGTTTGAGTTATTAAAGCTGCCTTATTCTGTGACATTCTTGACTGTCCTTTATATGGGAAATTTCCAATGGTTGAAAGAACTTTATTTTCTTTCCCCTTGTGTTGAAGCACAGGAAGGAGAGGAGGAAAATTCCACTGGAAAAAGTGAGATTTCTATGAATTTTTTTGAATTCTGCCCTTGATTCTGTCACCCTGTTGACAAACAAGAATGCCATTTCTCTGGCTACAGCACAATAATGTGGAATTTGAGCTAAGCATTTGATTCTAAATATGAGCTTTAAATGTGCTCCTTAAAAATCTTGACTTTTTCTTGAAAGACCACAAATGCTTTTGCAGAACGGAGTAACTGATGATTCCCAGCATATCATAGTGAAATTTTAAGTATTTTACTTTAGATCCTTTCTGTCATATGGACTTTTTGACAAAGACATAAAGAAAACTCAGACAACCCAGCTTCCTCTGTGGATTTCAGTATAATGCTTTTGTTTTTCTGACAAGAGTTAACAAACACGTGTCCTTGCCGGCTGTTTTCCAACACAGGACCTAACTGTGGCTGCACAGAGGGGAAAAATGTGGACTTTAATCTTTGAAATCATGCCATGCTTGATTATTGTTTTACCACAGAGACCCTTTACATTTTTCTTTTTAATTGCTAGTGCTGAGTGACTCAAGTCACTGTAATAAGTGATACACAAACTCCAAACCCTTGCCATTAGCGTGGTTTGAGTCAGTTAGGTTTCACATTGTCCTCCTTGGACCTTTATTTAGCCCCCTTATCATTACCTTGTCTTATTCCCTGCACCCACACTATTCTCCATTTCCTATTGTAAAAGCAGAGAGGAGAAATAAACAGGCATCAAATAGATGATGCTCCTGTACTTTAGACACCATCTGAAATCAAAACCCAGGAGACATACATCACACACTGCCTCAGCCAGACCTCCTCTCTTCCAATTGTTACCTAGGGAGGTCAGTGACTTCTGAATAGTTTCATCCAAACTGAATACAGACTCATCCAAATAAATGAGTCCTTGAAAGACAACAACAAAAAGATCAGTTGTTCTGAAACTTAGTTACAAAGACCTGAATAAAACATGAAGTTAAGGTTCTACCCTGTTCATGAGGAATCTGTATTGTTTTTTTAATTTCAAGACAAGCTGCTGATGCTGACAACATAATTATCAGTCAGGAAAAATTTGGCAAGTAAGAAATTTTCCAAGCAAGTGTGAATTAGAGAGAATGAGACAGTAGATCCAAGACCCACCTCTCTATTTTGATGTATATGCATGAGGAAGAATGTGGATTTTTGGGATGCAGATGATGGTAGCCAGAAGAACTGATAGTTTGTTTTCTTTAGTGAATTCATATTTTCATTGAACAAAGGAAGAGAACACCCCTGGTTAAATGATAAATATTTTGCAAAGAAACTCTTCAGCATTAATAAAACTGTTCAATGAAGGCTTTCCATCTACAAGGATAAAAAAGACACTTGGTGAAAAAAGAAAGGCAGCCCATGTTGTCTCCTGCTTTCCTGCTTTGCTCTTGGTCCTGTTCTTATTCAGAAAGTTCCTCGGAGACAAAATCATGTTCTTCTAACTAGAGGTATGATTTCGTTGTAGTAAATTCACCCACAGATACAATGAGCGGCAATTACACACACCTATTCATATGAGGTGAACTGAAAATCAGTCATTGAGTGTTCAAAGCCTAGATTATCTTGAAGAAGTAGGGTTTTTCACTGACACCCAGATATAATGCATGTGGTTTTCCTCTCAAAATCTCCAAAGAAGGATGCACTACTACTTTAGCATAAAAGACAAAACAAAATTAACAAGATAAAAATGTATTTTCAAATATAAATGATGAAGCTCCTTTCTGGTCAAGACTTTTCAGAGTAACGGCATTCAGTTTCCGTGGGCTAAGGGTGTTGAAGCTGCTTGAGTTACTCTTGATATGTTTGCACATTGTATTTAATTGCGTCGTTGGCCTGGCAGAAGTATTCGTAGCCATTCTGCATTTCCATTCCTAATTGCTGAAGGGAGCTGCAAGCCTCCTCTTTTCACCCTTAAGTCTTTTTTAATGACAAATGTAACATGTAGGACTTGGGTTGGTGTTGTAGTTGCTAAACTAGCTGCTCTTAAGATGGAGGTGACGGCAGCAGGGCGTATGCAGGCCCTGCAGCTCCACATATCCAGCAGGAGCTGTTTTGCTCAGAGGACAGGGCCCTGCCCAGGGACCCGTCCCTGTTCCCAGAGACCAGTCCCTGCGCAGAGCACGAGTCCTCGTTCCAGAGACCGAGGTCCCTGTTCGGGTGCCAGATGTTGCAGTGCCTCGGATAGCCTAAGTTGCAGTCCACATCCAGCGAGTTGGCTTGACGGCTTTCAGGTTTCTCTATGCCCGGCTCCTTCGGCCCCGCATTACCCGGACCATTCGCGTACCACTCAAACACCAATATGGTCAGCAGCAAATGGCTTTTATTAGAAGAAATACACACTTAATATAGTTTCCCTTATCGTACCACCACCAATCTTCTTCACTACAGTTATCACTCTCTGCTCTTCTCTCTGTCCAATGGTGTCACAGAACGCACTCTTTTTTACCTTACTTGGCATTGTTTAGCTTTTCTCCCTATCTTCAAGGACGACTTCTGCAGGTCCCAGGGAGCCGAGAGGCCCCTGTATCTTCACCTCCTGCACATTTGGAACCCAAGGGACCGCAAAACAGCTCCTGCTGGATATGTGGAGCTGCAGGGCCTGCATACGCCCTGCTGCCATCGCTGCCATCTTAAGAGCAGCTAGTTTAGCAACTGCAACAGGTTGGGATGTGGCATCATGGACACGGTTGTGCTTTCCTTACCCATCTGACACTTCAAAAATAACACAGCTCTGGAAGGCAGTTATCCGAGTACGTAAAAGAGTGGCTCCAGCCACCAGAGTGAAAATGTCCACACAGTCCTCCAGTTATAGAAATGACGTAGAATACATGGCAGCAAAGAACAGGGGGCTGATGTTAACTAATGACAGCCAACTGACTTATGCAGCCATTAGAAAGCTAAATGGTGGGTGGGTTATGGGATGGAACAGTCAAAGGAAGATTTTATTAATGTTCTCAAATAGGGGTACCTTACATTAGTCACCTAGAGTAATATCTGAGCATCTAAGAAAATCCACAAGACCCACAGAGCAGGAACCATAACTAAAATTAGGGATTTTGGATTGAGTTGCCTGACTAGACACAGGTGTTCCATTTCCCAAGTCCTAGGCTGAAACTTTGGAGCACAATGTCTACTCTGACCACTAGATGACACTGAATGGCTTTAATTACGGGTCTGCGCAATAAAGTCACAAATGTCACAATTTTTTATGGGAACAATTTAGTATTTCTTCTGATGTGCCTCAGCAACATAAGCAATGTTTCAGGTAAAGCTTCCTCAAACAAAAGAGCAATTTATTTCCCAGCACAATTTACATGCTACAAAGCCAGAGTATACCTGCTTCATCAGTAGTGATGGTGAGCTCATTGCTGGCCTCGCTCTTGCCGATGCGATTCTTGGCATACATACGAATGTTGTAAGTTGAGGAAGGGTGGAGGTCAATGATAGTGGCTTGGTTTAGCTGAGGGGAGACATCTTTAGTTCTCTGAACAGAATCCCATGAGTCTGCTTAACAAGAGGTTAAAATAAAACAGACAAATAAACATCACTATAAAATAGTGATGCTAACACGAAAAATCACAAATAAATGTGAACATCACTAACACAAGCGTGCGGTTAAACCATCTCACAGAGCAGAATGCTGTCTAAATGAATTAACCAATAAAATGCCTCCTGCTAACAGGCAGAGTGATCACCTTCCCTGAAGGTATTCCCAGGTGCCCCAAGTGTGGTGCGGTGAACACCAAGATCTTGGCCTCAGGGTCATCAGCAAATCTGAGGAAATAGCTACTGCTTTCCCTTTTTTTTGAAGGGATTATGAGCACAGCAAAGACACCCTGGTTCTGTATGTATGTACATACTGGCTTTTTTACCATTGTAAGACTGGGAAAATATGAAAGCGGCTGCCCCAAAGGGATCCTCACTCAGCAAGAAGGTTGTTTGTCCTCCAAAAAAGGGGAAGGACAGCAATAGAGGGCTCTTAGACTGGCAAACATCAGGCAAAAAGTTTGATCTCAGATTCCAGGAACTCAGACCATGGGCAAATAATGAAAATGATCTTGGAGAGCTTGGACATAGAGCACAGCATCCTCCAGAACTGATGCTATTTCCGAAACTTGTGTTAGGATGCAGGAGCAGGATACAAGGATAATGCAGAAAACTCTTAGCTGTTTGCAAATATCTATACAAGGAGGATTAATTTTATATTATTCATGCTTACTATTCATCTTCCTGTTAGGTTTTTAATAAATTCACCAGACAGGCAATAGGAAATAGGGTGGAAATTGGCTAAAACCAGTAACCCCCCTTTTTTACTGAAGCATTCAACTGCTGCAAACAGACCCATAGGATTTATCCATGTAAAGCATCCTGATGTCTTTTATGAGTTGCCATCCTTCATTTCTTTCGTACTACAGGCAATGCTCCTCCTTTACCCTCTGCAGCATCCTATGGGAGATGTCACTGGAAGCTCTACAGGAGTGTTTTACAGTAAGGGCACTGTAGGCAGGATAGCAGAACACTCACTAGATAGGAAATACTAGTTTAAATATAGAAAGCTTGCTCAGATATAAAATATTTGCACAGACTGTGTAAATTCTTTGCATGAGCTTGCTAAAAGATGCACTAGTTGTCACAATAACATCTGCAGCTTGGCTGGTTACAGGGGCTGTTTGCTTGTCTCTGTGGCTTTGTTTATCCAGAAAACACTTGGGAATCAGACACATAAATGCTAACTGCATTCACTTGAATATATTTTGCCTTGGAAACAGAGTTTGTCACAGCCTCTTCTGTACAATATTTTCAGAAGCTCTAAAGTAGTTACCTGCAGGCAGCACTGCTATACCTTGCTTTCAGTTTGCTACAACTTCACAGAATTTCGTAAACTTTACAGAGTTTTAACCAGCAGTTACACTCCATCATGTTAAATGTTATATAAGCACAGAAGAAGACTTTGGCGGATCTAGTGCACCATGTCAACAGAAAATCAAAAATAAAGAAAATCAAAAATAACACCTGCTTGGCATGGAGACTGTGTTACATTTCCCCTGAGGGTGATGAGAATTTATTTTAATATAGTCCATATATTAACAAATTGCTTACATTTTCACTTGGTTGTTTGAAATACTGATGTCTGCATGGTAAGACTCCATAGTACATATTAGTTGCTGAAATCAATAAACAAATCTGAAAACTTCTAGTGACTCTCAGTAGGTCAAGTGACGACACACCATGGAAAAAGAGAGATGAAACCTCCGTACTTCTAATTGCAAAGTTTTGCAGTGTTTATTTATGAGCAATGCATAGACTTCAGGAGCATATACATGTGTCCCCTCCTATGAGGGGTAAAATAAATGAACAAAAGCAAAAGTTTGAGTTAGTCTAGAGGGCAATTAATAAATTTCTCCACAAAGCTGCTTTCAGTGCTAAAAAATCTAAGAAAAATAAAAAAAAATATGTTGTTTTCTACTGGCAGACTCTAAAAAATATTTGCTCTCATCCATGTGGTAAGCAGTAGAGTGAGACATTAATCTTGACTATTGGCTCTTCTGGTTGCTATTGTTACTCCAGAAAGCTCGAAAATCTACTTGCATGTAAAGGAAAAAAAAGTCGAAATATTGAAAATTTGATGTTTTCATTAAAACCAACATCTTTCCACCCATTCCTAGAAGAAAAACTGAAGCCTTGGATTGCTTGTCTGTGGAGGGACAGCCAGGGTCACTGTCCCTTCACGACTCCTGTCCCTAGGTGCCACTGTGACTGTGGGGAGCGGTTCCTGCTCCCGGGCTGGGCTTGGCGCTGCCATCCGGTGGCCACTACCGGTGCCGCGTCCTGCCGCCTCCCAGCTGCTCCCTTGGCGGTTTTGGGGGAATCCGCCCTCATCTGCATCCTCAAAGATGCTCGGTTCACAGGCGAGCACGGGAAAGCACAAATCCCAGTCCTCTCCCTTCAGATCAGGACTCAAGTGGTACTGAGTCACACTTTGCCCTCAGTGACATGAAAATAAAGAGGGAGAGTGGCACAAAAGCCCACCTGTCTATTTCTGTCTGCAATCCTTTTTGCACACCTCTGATGGAAAAGGCTAGTGGCCATACAACAGTGGTTTAAGGGCCAAGTATATTTCTTTACAGGCAGGTGTAGTACCTGAGTATTGTAACAGTCTGAAATGCTGAGCTCTCACTAGCCATTTAACTCCTGTGCGGCAACTGGACCCTACAGATGCCACATTAGCCATGTGACAGGCAATCCATGCTTCTTCTAGAGGGTAAATGTGTCTTTTTTTTTTTTTCTGATGGCACAGCAGGGGTAGACAGTGTAAACCACTGCATAGTGAAGATCATGCATTATATGCGGTCACCTTAAATAGAAAAGGTTTGCTGCTTTCCTTCCTGAGAAGCCTAATTCATGCAGCCTGCTCTAAATCTATTTCTGAGTCCTCAGGGTAAACAGTATAGATGGAAAATTCTCACTAAACACAAGTGTGCAGTTTACAGCTTTACTCTGGCCTTGGCAAGATATTCCCTGAGTACACCACCCAGATTGTGAATGTTCTGCCTAAGTTTTCTTCTCTTCCTTTAATATCTGGAATCTGTGAGAAGTTTTCTTAATTTTGTCTTCTTTGTTCTAACTTGCCTCAACTGTACTGCACAAGTTCTTCAAGTAGCAATCTTTGGTGGTTTATCTTCCTGATGATTTAATTAATGACAAAAATTGCATGCAAGAGTTCAACAGCCTGAACCTAGTTTCTCCAAACATTCAGCCTCATCCTCCAGAAGTTTCTGTTTCTGTCGTTCACAGTGAGATGAAGATAATTACTTCTTTTCAGGACATGATGTCTTTTGTTTGTCTCACCTTTCAGGCACAGGAGTATTTTCTCCAACATCAGTTCTGCCACCCACTATTTTTAATTTCTTTCAGTTTTTTAACCTTTAACACTAAGTTGTGTATTGATGTTTTTGTCCAACCTGATCATGTTTAATTTTCTGGTTTGCTATGGATTTATTGTTCCATATTACAGCTTCTGGTTTGCTATGGATTTATCATTCCATATTACAGAGATTATTTTGTAATGCAGGTTCACAGAGATGATCACTCAATCTTTTGCCTGCATTCTGCATCATTTGAAAACATTGAAATAAATCTAACAAAGATGTTTGAGAACTCTGAAATTTCTATACAAAATTGCTTCAAGTGCAGGAAAGCAGCTTGATCTTGTAAGGGTCACAGAGCACTGGAACAGACTCCCCAGGGAGGTTGTGTAGCCTCCTTCTCTGGGGACTTTCAAGGCCCGCCTGGATGCGTTCCTCTGTGATCTGTGTTAGATAGTTTTGTCCTGCTCCGGCAGGGGGGTTAGACTCGATGATCTCTTGGGTCCCTTCCAACCCCTAACATCCTATGATCCTATGATCTTCCTAGAGGGGCTGAATTACATGATTGAGAGACACAAGTGAGGCTTAGGAGTGAGAAAGTAGCCTGTCAGGAAAGAATGACTTTCAAAACCTGTTTTGGAACTGTTGGAGTGTTGAAAAGAAAGGACAAGAATAAAAGAGAAAACAAAGATCTGAAATTTTAGATACATATCTATCCCCTGAAGGCTCCCTTGCCTAGTCTGCATCTCCAGAGCTGTGGTTCCTGATCATAGCCTCAGCGCGAAATCTTTACTTTTAGGTACCATAGAATCATAGAATCATAGAATCATTACAGATTGGAAGGGACCCCAAAAGATCATCTAGTCTAATCCCCCTGACACAGCAGAATCACCTAGACCAAGTCACACAGGAACACATGCAGGCGGGCCTTGAACATCTCCAGAGAAGGAGACTCCACAACACCCCTGGGCATCCTGTTCCAGTGCTCCGTCACCCTCACTGGGAAGAAGTTCCTTCTCAGGTTGATGTGGAACCTCCTATGTTCCAGCTTACAATCATTGCCCCATTACTACATGACACTGAGAACAGCCCAGCTCCATCCTCCCAACAACCACCCCTCAAATATTTGTAGACATTAATGAGATCACCCCTCAGTCTCCTCTTCTCCAAGCTAAAGAGACACAGTTCTCTCAGCTTCTTCTCATAAGAGAGGTGCTCCACCTCCTTCATC
>VXBP01001799.1:300470-324768 GCA_013400115.1 Rhinopomastus cyanomelas | reverse complement strand
ATCATTCAGGTTGGAAAAGACCATTGGGATCATTGGGTTGAACGATCAACTCTACTCCACAAGTTCACCCCGAAACCTAACGTATAGCTTTATGAATTGCATTTATGTTTTCTTCTGAGTCTAAAATATGATTAGTACAAAGGAGTGGGCTACAGTGACTCACCGTCAGAAAAGTCATTTATCATAGAATCATTAGGGATTGGAAGGGATATCAAAAGATCATCTAGTCCAATCCCCTTGACAGAGTAGGATCACCTAGACCAAATCGCACAGGAACACATCCAGGCAGGTCTTAAATATCTCCAGAGAAGGAGACTCCACAATCTCACTGGGGAGCCCGTTCCAGTGCTCCATCACCCTCACTGTGAAGAAGTTCCTTCTCATATTTATGTGGAACCTCCTATGTTCCAGCTTACAACCATTGTCCCTCGTCCTATCACTAGATGACATTGAGAAGCGCTTGGCTCCATCCTCCTGACACCCACCCTTCACATATTTATAGACAGAACTAGNCCAGCTTTGTGTCATCAGCAAACTTGCTGACATTGCACCCTAATCCCTCATCTATGTCATCGATGAATAGATTGAACAGGACTGGTCCCAGCACGGACCACTGGGGCACTCCGCTAGATACAGGCCTCCAACTAGACTCTGTCTCATTGACAATTACTCTTGTAAAAGAGTTATTTGTGTCTTGGACAAGTTGGATTGGAGAGGGTGACACCAGACATGTTATATCATTTACAAAATGGCATGTTCAATTAGATCAGCAATGTCCTCTGAAGATCCTAGTTTATGAACTCCTTTTCTAGTGATCTTTCCTTTCAATTAGTGTCAGAGCTAACCTCATTTTTTATGTGAAATAAATTTATTTTTGAGGATAAATGCAGTTAGTTGTGTTTGCTCTAATATATGCATTGTAATCTTGCAGTCTGTGTGACTTCGGATTCAATGGCCAGAGTTCCTGAAAATAATTTAAATTAATAGAAAAGTGGTTTGAACTGTAATTTTTATATCCAGGTGCAGTTAAAACTGCAGAAACAATGGACTGTTTGACATAGACATACTCTTTTAATTTTGAATACTTGAAAAATATGGAAGATGAAAAAGACATTCTCTCATGTAGAATTATATTAGCTTCCTTCTCAATCCACTGGCAGAATTTGGGCTTCAGATCTAATCACAAATGTTTAAACTCTTGGAATAATGGTGTTGGTACTGGGCAGCTGTCTTCTGTCTTAACTAGTTAGACTGAAATGGCTACCATGCTTTTACCATGGCTTTCAAAATAACTTCATAGAGCAGATGATTCTGGAGTAGGGACTGCTGTATTGTCATGTAAATCCTGTACTTCTGAACAAGCCCTTTGTCACTGGTAAGTGAAATTCCCACTTTTCCATGCACATTTCTATAGATTTTCTATCAGATGACTCGTCGCACCAAATACATACAGAACTCAGAAACCCCTGGAAACAGTCCTCATTTTTTTAAGTGTTTTTTTTTTTTAAATTTTAATATGCAAGGAGCCTCCAGCAATTAAAAGGAGGAAGTAATGAAACCAGAGGTCTTGTTCCATATCTATGGCCCTACATGAAGTTACAGATTTGTTTTGCAGTAAGACTTCAGCTAGAAACAGGTCTGTGTGATTTTACCAAATCCTAATAATCTTTTGTGTAACTCCTGGGGGAGACAGGGTCAAAAGCTGATGCATATGGTTTAGGGGTGAAAGTGTAGAGTAGGACTGATGGTTGGACTTGATCATCCCAAGGGTATTTTCAAACCTGAATGATTCTGTGATTCTCTGATTTTGTGATAGTGATTACCATGTTTTTCAAGTTTCAAAGCTTAGGCAAGATGCAACATTTATACAGAAGATCTGTAAAAATTATTTTAAGGTGTTTTTCCTTAAAATTTTTCAAAAGAGAAAGTATTTCAACTCAAATTAGTAAAGAAAGTCAGATGTAGAAAACTTTTCTTTGTGTAGCAAAAATTTAACATTTATAAGCAACCAAAAGCATCATCTTGTGCTTGAAAATACAAAGAATTTGTCTCCATATTTTCTTAGGTCTTGCTGTTATTTATGCATGGTCGTTGATAATTGGCAAAAGCCTTTAAAAGTTCTCTTCTGTGTTCTTAAAAGATGTAACCAAATCTGAAGATCCTGAGAACAGATTTATTGTGAAAGAGATCATCAAAGAAATTGGGGAACCTCGGAATTATGGTTTGACAGATGAAGAAAGGGAGGAGTTGGAACGCAAGGCAGCTGAGGAACGCCTTGTCAAAGATGCAGAAGAGAAAGCTGAACAAGAACGTCAAGAAGCTGAGGAAAGGGCTGAAAGGATGGCAAAGTGGGAAGAGTGGGTAGGTTAATATATATTCCAGGGAAACAATTGTTACTTTTTAAAATGGCCTCTAGCAATCCATTTTGCAAATACTTCTGGAAAGTGATGTCACTTGTAATGCCATAAATGTTCTAGTTCCTTATATCATACTTTTAATCTAGGTTAGATTATCTTTCCAGTCCATTTTGAGGCCCAACCTAAATTACAAGTTAGGTTGGCCCTAATTTATTTTGGCCCTATTTATAAATTAAGTAGGCCCAACCTAGATTATAAAAATAGAATCTCTTTTTTACTGTTTTGCATAGTGTTATCAGCATCTTTAAAATGTTTTTATGATGCTCTTGTTGTTGCTGTGCTATAGTTGTTTTATTTTACTACTTAGAAATGTCCACTATAATCTTTGGTGTTTTTCCATACACGGTCTTCTTGGACCTTTGACATTTGCTCACTTTGTTTCTATGCAGCTAACCACTGAGCAGTATTCCAGTCTTCACTGCTAAAATGCAAAAATGAGCCTGTCGCAGAAACACCTATGAGAACTGAGTCCTCAGCTCAATGAGGAGTCTGAAGGATGCTTTCTGTTTGCTAATACATTTGTAAATATTTGATGTTTAGGCTATCTGGCCTCACAGGATTGGCACTGATGCTTTTTCATATTTACTTTGCCACACCTAAGGACTTTTTAGGTAAATAACCTGAAATGTATGCTGTAAGAATGTTATGGTTCACAGGTAAAGTCAGGCTGTTTCACAGGAATTCAGTTTTTCTATTGTCCTCTTCCTGAGCTATTTAAAACCAAGCTGATTATCCTGTAGATAAATCTTTTCTTACACTTGAATGCCAATGTTATGGAGGAATAATACCCTGAAATGACTCAGTTTACATCTCTCTGATAAGTTCACTTTGTTATCTCTATGCTTATAGAGCTTCATTCCACATTAAATGGCATTTTGCACTGTCTGTAAACTTGTTGAAAAGATAAGTATAGTGTAGTTAACACATTTTTGCTCTATTCAGTCCAAAGCCATCTAACTTCCAGGAGAGCAATCTGCATTACTCACAGCTAAACTAGGTGTTTAAATAACATGTCTGCTTAAGTTTATACTTTTAAATAGAATTATAGCATCATAGAATCGTTTACCTTGCTAAAGACATTTAAAAACATTGAAACCAACCACTAACCACTGTAACAAAGCACACTGCTAAACCATAATGATGCTGAGGAAATCTAAACAATTATTCATTTACCCTTGAAACTGTGGATTAGCTGCCATCTCTCAGAAGTGACTGATTAAACAGATCTCCTGAGTTGAGTGAATAAGGAAAATATCTTCCAGATATTTGTATACCGGTTTGTCTGAATATTTTATGTTATACCCTGAGTAGAGAAATGTAGTCTTCAGAGTGTCTTCTGCTTGCTGTGTCTACATGATTCAAGACTACTGTTGAAGAAAATGAGAGACAAGAGTACAATAGAAAAGTTTTGGAGTAATCTGCCTAAAAGTACTGCAATTATGCCCGCTATTATGTGCTATTAAATAGAGTAAACAAAAACTCACAGTGGTTTATTTCTGCTTTCCCCAAACCCTACTTTTTAAGTGTAATCGTTATATTTGATTTAAACAAAAAACTAAATTTAGCTGGTGTAAATACATGTAATAGATGTAATTCTACGATTATCCCCCTTAAAAATTGACTTAAATGAAGTAGAAACAAAGCCAAACTACAAACAAACAAACAAACTCAACACAATTTACAGTTAAGGTCTCCTCCGAGTGAAAATACTCTCCTTTCCCAGCACTTTAAAGAACCCTCAGAAAACTAAGCAACAGGACTAATTTGTGAAGTCATACAGTGTGTTCCCAACAATTTTGCCAAATAGTTGCTAGGAAAAGGACTGCTGGAAGACTTCAGAATAAACCTCCTTTTAGTTGTTAGAGAGAAAAATATTAAAAATTTACTTACGAGATTACTTCAGATTCTGAGTTGTTCCTAAGAAGTGTTTTTCACCTAGTAAGTGAGACGCAAATCAACATGCAGAGTGGAGATTATCACATTATCCCAGCTCTGTGCAGAAAAGGGTGCCAGATGATGAGTTGCAAAGCTTGTACACCCCCAAGAGTCACAGAGGGTCACAGAAATGTCCCTAAGGAAAAATCACACTGTAATACCCGATCGTATCTATGATTCTGTAACAAATTATAATTTGCACCTCTTGACTCTATCCCCCTCCTTATGCTAATGTGATCCTACCTTTATATGTAAAGTCTCCTCCTAGAGGTGTGGGGTTCAGTATTATAATATGTTATAATCAGTTCAAGGTAAGTAGAGGTTACATCTGGATCCAATAATCTATCACTAATCCTTTGATCACTCTTCCATTCTGTTAAAGGTCTTATTCAGACCTTACAAAAGAATGATTATGTGTAATGCTGTCAATGGTTAACTAGAAACCAATTGTAGTGTTTAGATCTTGGGAACTCACTTTTGTTCTGGTTGCCTAACCCTGTGAGTCTGTACTTGCCTGATTTTGGTCAATTTTAACTTTTTCATGACATCATCATATTAAATTATTTGTTCTCAGTGTGCTATGTGCTCTAAATTTAATAAGCAGTTCATGGGTTTTGTGTCCAGATTGCGATGTTTAATGTTCTGTCCACAATTTCTAATGCATTTTTTTCATCTAGGCTGCTATTATTAGTCAGGTGCTATTTGGCAGATGTTTGAAACCTCATTCTTCATTATTTTGTTTATTATTTGTAGAATAGACATCTGGAGGAAGTAAAAAGACAAGAACAAGAGTTATTGGAGGCTCAGTCCATTCCACTACGAAACTATTTAATGAAGTATGTCATGCCAACACTTATGCAAGGAATAAATGAATGCTGTAGGATCAGGCCAGATGATCCAGTTGATTTTCTGGTAAGGTGGTGACTTTTTTTTTTTCTCCTATATGTTTAAATATTCACATAGACCTAATATTAGGTCTGTTACCCTAAGGTCTTAATTTCCTCCTCCGTCTCCTGCTGCCCCACACTGTTATGATAACAACTAACAGCAGCTGTAATTCTGGTGGTTAGTAGTTATTGTGAAAATTAAAACCTCAGCAACTACTTTTTATGAGATGAAGTGCAAGAGTAACAGGGTGGAATCACTTCCAGAAGCTGCTTCCCTTTTATCTGCACATCTGTGGTACCCTGCCATTGTGCTGTCACATAGAGGCTGGCAGAAAGGGGGACATCACTGTCCATCCTGCCCTTCAAATACACAGATAGATTAAAGAGTAAATCCTGTAAGATATTAATTTAATAATTGCAGTTGCAGTAAGTTATCTTATTCAATTTTAGGCTGAAAGCAGAATCAGCATTGTATTCAGATGAGTTATTGCTGTTCTTGCTGCACATCTTTCTTTGCATAAGAAAGGTATTAGCAAGTGATCACTGTTTTAATGAATATAACATGTATTAACCATATAAAAGCATTGGTGTCACATGCCACTTAGGCACTGAAGAACATGTAATTGTTTTAACCGTTTTGCTTACTGATGAGTAACAACTACCTGTGGCTGCAGGAGCATGGGATCTTCCCTATTAACTGTGTGGATTTTAAAGAGCTGTATTGTCTCATCTTCTGAGTCCAGAAATCAGGCCCAGGGTATTCCCTAACACCTTTAATGGCGGGACAAGTACTGGTATGAATAGTCACTTGATCTTTTGTCCACGATAGAGACAGGGTGACTGCTGTTACTAGTGAGAATGAGCTGAATGGTATTTTGGACGGTACTGGTTGAGAAGAGGGTTTATCTGACTTTTCTACCTGAAATTACAATTTAGAGCCATTTAATGCTCAGTTATTTTACTTAAACCAGTGTTATCCACTATATTTTTAATATGTGTAACTTATAAAATTGGAAACTTGAAGTAAGTGTCACTTTGAAATTCTTTTGTTTATAGGCAGAATATATCTTCAAGAACAATCCTAACATTGAATGAGATGAACATCACATCCTAACTGCTGTAGAAGTCATGAAATACAAAGGGAAAACCTTCCTAATGTGTCTTAAATAAAAATACTTTCTGAATCTCTCTTAGCTTAGGCTTATTATGCAATATACACTTTTACTTCATATACTTCACTACTGTGTTGTATTTGGTTCTTAACATTCCTACAAAAGTACCATTTGTGCACATATTGATTACTCCATGTACACATCTGTATTTCATATGCATCTGCTTCAAACTGTTGAGTTGTATGTTCCAAAATGTTCTTCCTGGATTTTTTTTCATGGATTTTTTTTAATTTACACATTCTATTTAAGCACTACATCTTTGTCCTGATCTATAGCAGATGTAGCCTCAGAAAACCTTAACATAAAAAAGAGAAAAAAAAGTTTTGCACTGAAAATTCAATAAATAGAATCAGCAAGCTTCCTTATTTCTCTTTCTTGCTACCAAGAGGCAAAAGTCAGACAACAGTCTTCCTGTGCTGCACTGAAAACTGACTGGTTAAACAGTTTCCCAACCATAGGTGTGTCACAAAGATGTTTTTTCTTTGGTATCAATTTCTGCAGTTCTCATTTAATTCTCTTACTCATTCAACACTTAATACATATTTTCTATAGATACTAAAGAACCTAGACTTTGCAGATTGTGGCTGTCATTACTTTGTATTGACTTCATATACCCCTCACAGAAACTGTATTTTCTGAGAAAAAAGTTATTACACATTTATTGTAAAAAAATACAGCTCAAAAGAGAAAACAAGAACTGATTGGGAGAAAGGGCAAGAAAAGAAATGCTGAAAGAATGATGATTACACTCTATTACTTTCAGTATGAGAATTTTAGATAGATGTATTATTTTCACAGAAACAGTCTTTATCCGTTTACACAGTTACACAGCCAAGTCAGTGATGATGGCCAAGCAGTTCAGAACCATCATTTACTCGAAAGCAGGATTTCTAAAGCAGGATTTCTTTGGGTTCTAAATTTCCTGTGCTGCCAGTCCAAGTTACCATGATCAAATTAATTTAATTGAGAAATTAGTCCCTACTACTTTTCAAAGTAAAGATTAACAAAAGGACAGGAGAGAAAGGAGGTCTAACGTGTGTTGTTGGGGTTTTTTTTTTTGTGTGTAGAGTTGCTGTATTTAGTTGTCCAAGATTAAAGTTTTGAGCTGATCAGTAAATATGAGGTTTTTTCCGGGCTTTTCTTTAAACTTCTCTGGAGTTTATGCAATCCGTTACAGGCAGGGCTTTCAAAACTGTTCTGTGTGGGGCATAAAACCAAAGGAAGCTTGGTGCGGGAATGCAGGTACGAAGGGAAAATATACGCAGAGCTTGCATTGATCCGAGACTCCTCATCGACCGCACGGGAACGAGCTCGGCCCAGGACCCCGCCGCACCATGCCAGTGACTATCGGTGTGCCCGGAGCGCCCTAGGCACCCAGCTAAGAGCCCGAGCCCGCCACACTGCACGCACCGCACCGAGAGCCTCTGGCTACCGCCAGCGCGACTCCACCAGTACCGGCACCAGTGCACGAGACAGCCGTTGGGGCTTTGTTTTCAAACTGCGCTCAGCCCCGCCCCAACTACAGCTCCCAGGGTGCACCGCGGCTCCGTGCGGGGGCGACCGCGTCGCAACGTCAGACACCCCCTGCTCTTGAACGTTGCTGTGGTAGCACCCGGGCGCCATGTTAGAAGGCCGAAGGGGAACAGGAAAGTGAAGCGGCAGCGGCCGAACCCAGCGAGCGGCTTTCTTCCTCCCCTCCGAGGCCTGACCCCAGCCCGTACCATAATCATGGTTCCCGCTCCCTCGCGGGACGAGTGACCTGTCCGGAGGGCAGTGGGGGAGGACGAAGAAAAAGAAGAGGAGGGAGAAGGGGACGACGCGGTGGTGGTGGCGGCGGCGGCGGCGGAGGAGGAGGAGGAGGGGCCGGAGAGACGATGCCGTTGTAAGTTGGGAAGCTCGCGGGGGGTTGCTTGAAGGCCCGCGCTGTGCCGGCCCTTCTTGGGGCTCGCCCCATGCTCTCGGGCCCAGCTGCCGGCTCCCGCCCTGCCCCCTCCGGCCTGAGGCTCTTCCGGTGCCGCAGTGTGCGGGGCCGTGGGTCGCCGCTCGCCGCCCGGCCCGCGGGCAGTAGCTGGCTTGCTCGCTGGTCTGACCCCCGGTCTGCCGCCCGCCGATGTGAGACCCGCATGAGACGCTGATGTGGGTTTTACGTTGTTGTTGTCGTCTCCTCCTTCGTGGTTTCTCAGCGGCACGCGTTGAGGGGCCGGGAGGGTGCGTGCAGTAGCCTCTTCGCCCCGTTGTTGAGTTAGGCCAGAATGGCCCATATTTATCCTTTTTCCTAGCCGCCAAAGACGAAGCTCCTTTACTGTCAAGAGTCTCGCCAAACCCTGCCCCGCACTGGCCGCACGGCGATTTTCCCTCGTTCCGGAAACAGAGATACCCTGGCGCCCGTTCGAGCAGGCGGCCCGTATTGAGCCGCTGCCCTTGCCCATCACCCCCGGTGATTGGTGCGCCGGACCGTTCCGATACGGGCAGCGCCCCCGACTGGCTGCAGTGCCCGCCACCCCTTTGCCCTTCTGTCGCCAGGGACCCTGGAAAAACGGGCCCTGTGCTTTAGACTTGTGGTATCGTGACCCTTCAGGCAGTAAGGCTTAACGAAGTGGGATAGAATTGCACCCCAGCTTCTTCGCTCATTTCCTTCACCCCACCCCCTGCTTTTTTCTCCTTTTTTTTCCTACTTGCTTTTTTTTCTTCGCTGACGTTTCTAAGAGCTCCGAGTTGAGACGACAAAACTTCGTGCTCCTCATTTCCGTAGTACCTAATGGTAGTGTTTCAGTATCCTACATAAGTCGAGGGAACCAGCAATGTGTCAGAACTCAAACAGCTTTCAAGAATAACGCATGCTCATATGGTAGCTTCCTTTTTCTGTGCTTTTATTTTCCTACTGAAGAACAGATATAAAGAATTTAAGATGATTCAATGCTGTTTCAGTATTGTTTGTGGTGATTCACTATTGCATCACTATTATTTGGGATTGATTATTAACTATTGTTTTAAACTCTATGTGGAGAATAACTGGTTGCCTGTTCTGCTTGTTGTGTTCAGCTTGTTAGTCTAGAGCGGAGTTATTAATGGGGTAGTTAACATCAGAAATACTTAAAGGTGTTTATAGTAGAAAAACAGTGGGTGAACCCAGAAAGGAAACTTCCTGTGCAAGGTAGTTTCTAATGCTTGTGTTATGAGGCTGCAGTATCTTTATAGATAAGTTTAATACACGTTCATTAGGGCAATGAAAAACTACCAGAAACCAGCTTTGAAGTTGGCTAGGCTTTTTTGCCTCAGGAAAATGGGTATTTATTGTTTGTGCTTTCATTCTAAATTTATTTTGATGTGACCGCATAAACTCTAAATGCTTAATAACATTTCAAAGTTCAGTCTATTTCTAGGAGTTGTAATAGTAGTCATCTTGAACTTTCACAAGTTTGGAATGACTTTATAAACACTTATATTGAGAAAAAATATTATTGTAATATCTATTACTTGTAATTAGAAACACTTAAATGGCATTACATACTTAGATTTTCATTGATTATTGCTATATTCAGGATAAACATGATTTGCCAACTACTCTGATGCAGGAGGTTTATTTTGTTTGGGAGAAGCAAAGGTCTCGGATTCTGCTTTCTTTTGGTTATTTGTATGTTTGGAATAATTGTGTTTATTCTGTCAGGACTTTAAAGCAAAAGTTGTAATGACAGTAAGTTGCAGTCTTATTTTCTTTATTGAGTTTATGAAGTGATCACTGCTTTGATTTAAGTTTAGAGGCAAAGAAGGTAAGCTGAGGAAGTTCCCTTTCTGTATTTTTTTCTGGTTGATGCTTTCATACTTTTGCATGATGATCGTTTTGAATGAGAGTAGAACAACTTTGCCACTCTTTTGATTTGGATTTTTTATTATGACTTTTCAAGACACACTTTGAACTTCAGTTTTTGGGGTCATGTTTCCAATTGATGGACCTAGCTAGAGCCAATCTCCCATTCAGCCAGAGATGGCCATCGCTCTGTATTTGAAAGGTGTTTATTTCACACTTCTCAATATGTCTATCTTTGCTTGTTTTTCTAACTTGTGCCATACTGCAAATGATTTATGTACAAGGCACACAACTAGTAAGAGCAAACTTAGATTCTGCTGATAGCTGGCATTTGCGTAAAAGTCTTTTGATGTTTAAAAACCATCTCAAATTTATCTTTGTTAGTTATCATTAATCTCTTTTGTGCAGACATCACAACTGCATAAGGTGGAACACTACCATTTAGTTGTTCAAAAAAGTTGATTAGAAACAAAGCTTAGTATTTTCCCTATCGCAAAGATACATCTTGGCACACAGGGACAGGCTTGTACATAAGTTAACTATCTGAAATGTAAGATGATGGCAGGGAGAAATGAAACTCACTACATCTTTCAGTTTGGACTGGGCTTTACTTAGAAAGGAGCACCTGCATTATGTCAGTTGATGCGGTTTTTTTGGGTAGCCTGGACTTGAAGCTTTGGATCCTCCAAATAAAGAATTAGCATCACAAATCTTAAGCTAGCAATATTATTGCACTTGTAGCTTCTTTCCTGCTCTTCTATATCTCTTGAAATCATTGCAAAATGCTTTTTTAACCAGAAGTGTGAAAGTGCATTGAGTAAACTATACAAGTGCCTGAAGTGCCATAAATTTTGACTGGTTTTGGTATTGGGAACTCCCATATTAGAGTTTTGGAATATCATGCATTTTTTTGTCTTGATTGTAGACAATCAAGATTTTTCTCACTTCTCATGTAAAAAAGTTGTCTTCTCTTTCACTGAACTTTTAGAGATATACAAAGTAACTACTTTCTCGACTTAATTAGTGATTATCAACTTATATGCTGAAAGTACAACACTGCATTTAAAATGGCTTGAACTGATCTGGAGTGGATAGATAGTATGTTCTGAACAGAGCTCAGGGGTTTACAGACTGTTACAGAACAGAGTAAGTTATTCCTAACTTTACTAAGACCTCTTGGAGAGGAAACATTGCATTAAAGTGATAGATTTATTAACCAAGAATAAATTAATACAAAGATCTGTGCTGAGGATTAATTTGTTAGAAGCACTGCAGAGGAACTGGATGGCAGGTACCTGTGGTTGTGCAATAGCTTTCAGTCTTCACAAAAGGCTAAGTTGGTATTTGTTAATGTGGAAGTATTGCACAGAACTTGGAAATCCAGTTATTTTGGGCTGAGCAGATTTCACTGCTGAGGAAGACAAATTAATGTCTTACAGTGAAATGCTTCACAGAATTCCTAATTCTTGGTGATGCTTCCTTATACCTTCTGATTCCACCTTGTTGAATTTCTTAAATTGCTACCTCCAGAGCTTTTTGTATCCAAATTAGCAATAAACTTTTTTATTCTTGTGCTGCCTGCAGAGTTCAGTATAAATTTGCTTAAAATTGGGGAAACTTCAGACGCTGTTGTTAGTGGGAGTCTTTTGTGGATGGGTGTGTGTTTGGATGTGCTGCCTTCACTAGGAGCCAGAGAGAACTCAGGATTGAGTGAAACATTAATAGAATGTCTGTGAATGTTCATTCTTTTGCCATAGGTGATTCTTTTTTTTTCCATAGGTCTGTTGCCTGTCATTGCTCTGATACTCATGTTTGAGTATGTTTTGAGTATCTTGAACAGCTTATACTGGCACTTGAAAACTTAATTTATGGGCTAAATGATACAGCAATTTTCTGCTAGGTATTATACCTTCTGTTCAGGGAGGACAGCTCAATTTTATTAACCATTTTAAGCATATATTCCCTGGTAACTGATTGGTTTCTCTTGCTTCATCAGTGCTGGCCTACTGTGTATGTCTGTCTGGACAAACATAATCCTCAGCTGAGGTTTAGCATTATGTGAAAAGGAATATGTGACTTTCAGCATAAGCAAGGCTTGATGGCTGAAAGAAGACATTTTTCACAGGCACTTGGTAAACATTTAGATTAGTTAGATCATCAGTCATTTAAGATCTATTTCAGCCTGGATCAGAGATGATTTTTAAACTTAAGCAGGATTCAGATTTGTGTAGTTTGTTAAATAGTGTGCTATCTTATTTTAAAATACTAGTTATTGTTGATATCACTTATTTCTGTGAAGCATCCCAAGTTTGAGAAGTGTTATGTTTAGATCATTGCAGCTGCATTTAGCTTGTGATGAGAAGCATAAAATCTTAACTCGAGTAACATGATAAAAGTACAGTCTGTAGAACCAAGGTAGATTATCTGGATTGAGGAGCCAGGAAGTCCTTAAACTGACAGGAATTGTCAGGTCAGGATATGAAAGGGGTTAGATACACCTGAAAAATTTGGAGGATTCTTGTTTCTTCTGAGGATGGAGAAAGGTTCCAGTGTTGTAAAAGACAGTGGTAGTACAGCGCTGCAATATCTTAACTTCCAGCTATGTATGTGGCAGTATTACATAGACTCCAAGCAAATACAGTTGTATATATTTTTTTATGTATGTGCCATCTGATCTTTACAAGATTACATTCAAAAGCTTTTTCCTTGTCTGTCTTCCTCCCTCAGCCTCAGAACTGTTTAGTCACTTCCATTTCAAGGAACTTAAAGGTGTGTAGCTGAGGAGACTAAAGCCTCTTACAAGCTTTAAGTTGTTTTTCCCCCATCTGAGGATTGCTTTAAAATGGTTTTAGTAGTGATCATATTATCAGAATAAAGTCTTCTTAATTTAGTAATGATAAGAAGATGCTTCCTACCAAAACTTGAGGTTCTGAAGAAAAAGTACTTTTGCTGTATTGCTGTCACCTTAGTACAGACTGCAGCCTGTGTTCTTATGAGTGGTTTCTTCATGAATAAGAAAATGAATGCTTCTCTGAGACATTAGTTCATATTTGATTCTGAAATAATGGATCATTAACACTTTACAATGAAATTACTGTAGATGTTACCAAATTTGCAGATAGCTTAAACAGTCAGCATGTGCTCTTCAAATATTCAGGTCAAACCAGAGCAACAACAATAGCAAGTTAAATTTAACACTGCATCATTTTCTGCAACTGAATTTTGTATTTGTACTATTGACAGGAGCTCATACAGCACAGTGAGAGCAGATCTTTGTGTATATGTGTTTGACTAGAAATAAACTAAAAATTTCCAAACTGTATCTTCATTTTCTTGCTGATGCTAGAAAAATACTTCTTTTAAAAAAAACAAAACCATGCAAGCCCTAAATATGCTATTAATTGAGTCTCAGGCCTTAAAAAGATCCACTAGATATGTGTCTGCTATTGTCAAGATTGAGTAGCTAGGATGGGATTTCCTGTTGCTGTTTAATGGTCTCATTTTTATTAATGCTTAACTTCAGTGACATCAGGTATGACATACCACCAAGGTATTGACACCTCCTCAAAAGCCTAAACTTTTTCATGGGAAGAAGGTTGGCATTGATACTTACCCATCCTTTTGCTTTGAATAAATGTAGTAGTCTAAGGGTTGGAGAAACTGATGTATCATGATGTGTCATACGTAAAGAGTAGAATGTTCATACAGGGAAGAGACAAGAATAGTATGATCATCATGGTTTTTAGGAAAAAATAAAAGATAAGTCTAGGACCGTTGATCATTAATATTTTTCTGGCTAAAATACAGCATGACAGTTGGAAAAATGAACACTTTGTTATAGTTTCTTAATTGTGAAAAGATATATATATGTATCTCTTTACTTGCTTGTTTTATAGTGCCCTTCGTGACTTGCAGAAGTTTAAGGGAATGAGCATGAGTTTCTAACAGTAGTTTGTTGCATCCTTAAAGGAGTTCAGCAGACCTTACCAAATGCCTTCCTGCCCTGTCATTTACATGGACACTTGTCTGATAAGTTTTGGCGTGCTGCAGGAACCTTAGAATAGCCTGAACTTTAGCATTTGTAAACAGTCAAGTTTAAATGTAAATGGTTTTATCAGGAAGTAACCCTTATTCTCTCTGATACAAAGAAGCTTATATTTTAGCATATATTAGTATCTTCTGGAGTCCTAAAATCTTTTGGGATGCAGCTCTGCTGAGAATTGTTACGTACCATCACAGTGAAAGTGTTCTTAATACTTCAACCTTCAAACACAGGCAAAACATATCTTTAGGAAGGTCTTGTCCTATTGACAACATCCTTATTCCAGCTGTAACTGGTTTTGTGTAACAATTCCCAAAGATATATTGTTTAAAGCTCTCCTTTTAGCGAATGGTCAAAACTTATTTTGTGTCTCATGACCGTGCTCTGATGGTCCTGCAGGAGTCTGAGATAATACTGATTGAAGTGATGTCAGCGTGGTTTTGCCTTGAAGACAGATCTTGCGCTGCCAGTGTTTTGCTGTAAACCAGATCAAGGAAGTGATCTAGTGTTTGGTTGATTCTTATGTATTGTAATTTTGGTAGCAAAGTGAAGTATATTTTTAACAGTTATGGGTTCTTAAATTAGTTCTGGTGAAGTGTAGCTGTTACGAGTAGGTAGAAGGCAGAGGGTTCCATCAGCATTACTGAGTCTAAAAGTCTGCCTCACAGAATCTGGGTCTTGAGTGACATTGAATGTTTTTTTGAAATACAGCCTGGCAGATGCCATTACTAGATTTTGCCAGCCCTTTCAGTCAAGTCTAATATCTGCTGAACTGGATACTGTTTCTAGTTATGAATGGGTCAGAATTACAGACAGACCAGGAAATTGTTATACAAAACTAAAGCGTTGTTTGCTTTATAATACTGCTTTAAAAACAGGTAAAAATAAACTGCAAAATCTTAAATTAAAAAGCAAATAAAATTTTCAGTTTAACAGTTTGGCAAAAGGGGAGAGGTCATAGTTCAAATTTAACTACTTGCTTTGTAGTAGAAGTGAAAATATTAATGATATCCAAAGGATGGTTATATATTGAGAATTTCTGTTTTCTGGCTGCTTTTATTTGTAGTAACTAAAGCTACTGTTTGTGATAACTTTCCTGAACTTTTATTTTGAGAGAAACTTTAGTGACTTCTTTTGTCCTTAATTGAATTGTTTTATGTAATTAATCAGAACAGTTTTTAAAAAAAATGTTTTCATTCACTTGTAAAGTGCTTTAAATCCTGAATTCTGTGATTTTATTTTTTTTTTTTCCCCAGCCACATTCTTCACTGGGCGATTAAAACTTTTTATTGGAAGGAAGCAATGTCAGTGTTCCCAGATAGGATTACTTGGGAGTTTGTTTCGGTTTTCTAAAATAAAATATCTTTTTTCTGCCTTGCTTGTTTTCCTTTCCTTAACAAGCAAAGGGGAAAATGTGCTAAACTTGCTTTGTGAGAAAATTGCATTGCAGCTGAATTCTTGATTTCAAACCAATGATAGTACTTGGAATAGTTCTGAAATGAGTTTAGCTTGTGGAAGGTGTTTAGGGTTTGTTGATTCCTGTCAATTTTAAATTAAGATGTTATTTTAACAATGTAATCCTCATGGAAATTGGGAATGAAATCCCAAGGAGATATTTTAAGATTACAGAAGTAAAAATGAAGTTGTAGTGTAGTTGTAGCTTCACCCCACACAATATGTGATTAGTGTGAAAAATTGCTTCTTGTTTTGTATCATAGAAGTAGTTTGTAGCACCTGTGAATATGAAGTTTAAACTGACAGTACATCAATATACATTGGAGTGTTATGCTTGACAAGAATACAACTTCCACATAAACTGTCAGTTTGAAGCTTTTATTTGGAGGGTTCTCTTTTCTTTAGACTTCATTTCTATGAATGTTGAAGATAATCAAATGGATGATAAAGCTTTAATCTTGGTAGAATAAAGAATTTTTTTTAAAATTATGTTTGGTATTAAACCATGACTTAATATCTTTGAATAATCTTACTACATTAGAGTATAACTTAAATAATGCAGATGTAATACTTCTGCACAAGTATTGCCTTAACTCTGAGGTAATAGTTGCTGTAATTGTTGGTTAGACTTTGAGTAGCTTCTGGTGTGATCGCTCTGTTTTCTGAAAAGTGTATGTTGATGAGAGATCATGTTTTTTTCTGTAAGATTGCTTAAATTAAGTACCAAGTTGATTTCACAAAAGAGCTTCTCTGTAGTTTTAAAAACAATGATTTGTATTTTTAAAAGAAAGAGAAGTAGTAAAATAATATTCTTAATTCAGAGGGTAGTTACCTATGTATCAATATAAAACTAGTATTTAACTATGCAAATAACTTGTAGAGGTTTTTAAATACAAATTTAAGTAGTGCATTTTTTAAAGTCTTGCTCATTACATACTTTGTACAAAGTGTTCTTCCATTTTAAAATTGATTACCTTAAGTATTAAAGTGTATAATTTATTTCATAATGCTGAATATGTTTTTAAGAAATTTTTTAATGGCTATCTGTTGTTACTAATGTTAGTTAAAGATATTTTAACTGTTTTAGCATAGCATGTCGTAAATACTGAATTCAAACACTTGGATTTTACATGGGACCAAGTTCTGTTTTGAAACACTTGTAATTACTAGTCATACAGCTCAAACTGCCATGAAAATAAGGCTGTGCTTAAATACAGATGTCACAGATTTATGGCCATTATCCAGAACTACCAGTTTTTCATCCAGGATGTCTATCTTGGAAAGTTGTTATGAGTTCTTACCTTATGATGACAACTCTGCTTTTGCATAGTCTCCGTTCTTGCTACACTTGATATGCAGAGTTTTGACTTGAGAGTATCATCCTTGAGGTTTGGCTGTGTAACCCAAAAAGTGCAAGGCAAGAATGCTATGAGAGCTTGTAATTGGACTAGTGTAATGATTTCCTAGTAAACAAAGTTTTTGCAGATTTAACCCATTGTGTTGAGTTAGTATGCATGTCTTATCTGCTACTGTGACGAGGAAAAAAAATTAAAATTTGGTTTTGTTTTGAGTCTGTCAGTAACTTTGTCTAATTGCCTTTATTAGTCCCATTACAACCCAGGGATCACAAACACAACAACTACAGAAGCATTATGGCATTACCTCACCTATCAGTTTAGCTGCCCCCAAGGAGATTGACTGCATGCTTACCCAGAAGTTAATTGAAACTCTAAAACCTTATGGTGTATTTGAAGAGGAAGAAGAATTACAACGCAGGCGAGTATAAACGCTCACTCTAGCATTGATGTTATCTTAATGTTCATGTAGTTGACTACTGAATTCCAAGCGTGTCTATGTTATTTCAAATGCCTTCTTAAAATTCTGATGGAATACTAAGCTTAATTTTACTCACTTTAGAGGAATACCTCAGCACACAGAAATAAATGTAAATGACCTTTAAATTTCAGAGGCTGACTTGCAAGTTTTTTTCTATTTCACAGCTGTTTTGTTGTTGTGGCTCTGTGTACTTAGAAAGCTTTCTAGAGTTTGGGGTTTTTTCCTCTCAGTACTGCTTCTCACTCTTACCTTAGGTGCGTGAGTTATATGAATTAAGGTTTTATTTTGAACGTTACTAGAATTTGTACACTGAAAATGTGTATAGGCCTTGCATGCTTGCTTTTTTTTTTTTGAGCTTAAATCACTTAAACATCTTTCAACGGGAAAAAATAGTGGGAATGTTTTAAGAGTTTCAGTGTGTGTGTGTGTGGGTATATATATGTTAAAAAAAGTATATAAAACCAGGATCTGTAATTAGATCTGTGATGTTACTGTTGTTGACTTCCTGTGTCATGATGATCTTAAATACTATTAGTTTGGTCTAGGTTTGTGACCTGTGATGTTGCTTTTTTATCAATAGGATTCTAATTCTGGGAAAATTAAATAATCTGGTAAAAGAATGGATACGAGAAATCAGTGAAAGCAAGGTATGGATGTGTTTCATGTGGAACTGCTTATAACAAGACTACTATAGGCACATAATTCCAAAATATGTTCACAGTCTAAACAGGATGAATCTTTGATTTGGGGATCAAATTTGAGAGGCAAATACCAGTATTGGTTTTTTGTAAACTTCAAAGTAGAACCTTGTAAAGGAAGAAACTGGGAAAATTTGTGGTAGTTTCAATAGTAATTTTCAATTGTTCCCTATTTCCCTAGGTAGAAGTATAGCTATACATATATGTAATATATATTACATATGTAGTTAATGATAGTCTTACATTGTTTGCCTTTGTGAACCACTGCTAGATGTTAAAGTGAACTTCTTCCAGCTTTATGTGATCCTTTTCTTTAATGTCAGACAGGTAATGTTACTTATGTAGACACTAGTAATAGTGTTTTTGTGAGGTTATAGCCTCTATATAGATCTTTTTGTGAGTGATTAGAGATTTGCGAAAAAGTAAAGATGGAAGTTGCTTCTTTTAGGGGTAAAAACATAATTTTTAAGCTATTTTGCTCTGAGTATATTTTGGTTTGTATTTTTTTCCTATACACTTTCTCATAAATGGGAATTTTTATACAAATGAGATTGAGTGGGAACAACTCTGCTCTAGATCTGTTGATCTTTGAAAATAAAATAATTTTTAATTAGTATAAGGTTGGAAATTTCTTGATAGTCCAATATGCATTACAAAATAATTTTCTTTTTCTCTTTTGCTGTGTAACCATTAATATAGGGCTTCAAGTTGTAACATTGCATTTTGTTATGGTGAGCTAACTGCCTATAGTACTGTGGATTCACGAGTTTCTTGAAGATCAAAATCTATAAACTTAAGTGAGATGAACCTGAACAATTTTAATGTAAAATAAATACCTCTCCCCAAACCAAACTGAGAGTCATAGAATTATTAGGGATTGAAAGGGACCTCGAAAGATCATCTAGTCCAATCCCCCTGCCCCAGCAGGATCACCCAGACCAAATAATAGAATCAGTCAGGGTTAGAAGGGCTCATCCAGTTCCAACTCCCCTGCCATGGGCAGGGACACCCACTCTAGATCAGGCTGGCCAGAGCCTCATCCAGTCCAGCCTTAAACACCTCCAAGGACTTGGGCCTCAACCACCTCCCTGGGTAACCCATTTCAGGCTCTCACCACTCTCACGGTGAAGAACTTCCTCCTCACATCAACTCTAAATCTACCCAGCTCCAGATTTGCTTCATTCCCCCTAGTCCTGTCACTACCTGACATCGTAGAAAGTCTCTCCCCAGCTTTTTTGTAGGCCCCCTTCAGATACTGGAAGGCCACAATAAGGTCACCTGGGAGCCTCCTCTTCTCCAGACTGAACAGCCTCAACTCTCAGTCTGGCCTCACAGGAGAGGTGCTCCAGCCCTCTGATCATCCTCGTGGCCTTCCTTTGCACTTGCTCCAGCATGTCCACGTCCTTCTTGTATTGAAAGAATGCTGTATGCGTGTCTGTGAATTAAATAAGTGCTGATACCATAAATGGTATTTTCTTTTGCCTTGAATTAGAATCTGTCATCAATTCTTGAGTCCTCCTAAAATGTCTGAGCCTTTAAGCAAAGTGTGTTTAATGTTTCTAATATTTTTAAAGCAGTTGTGCCTGAAGAGTAGAACTCCTGGAACAGTTACCAATTTTGAGGTAGTAATGTGTAACACGGTTGAAATGTTACTAATACTTGCTAAATAGCAAACACACCTGTCGTCCTTGTACATAACAGGATCAGTATTTCAGTAGTAACTATGCCTTAGAAGTTTTGTGGAGTATTTTAAAATACCATGTGTATGTCATTATACTTTATTGAGGTAAAATAAGCAATTTTATTTTCTCTATTTAGAATCTTCCGCAGTCTGTAATAGAAAACGTTGGAGGAAAAATTTTTACATTTGGATCCTATAGATTAGGGGTTCATACAAAAGGTAAGTTTTACTTTTATAATACAAAAATTTTTCATAATTTCTATGAATAGAAAGTAATTATTTATAATTACAATTTTTGTCATTCTGAGTATGTTTTGTCAGCTACCTTCAGTCTTCATTCTAAGTATCTTGTGTGCACATTGTGAGTAACTTGTACTAACAAATAATTTCAGGTGCTGATATTGATGCCCTGTGTGTCGCACCAAGACATGTTGAAAGAAGTGATTTTTTCACATCTTTTTATGAAAAACTGAAACAACAAGAAGAAGTAAAAGATCTGAGGGTATGTGAGCTGCTTAATACTGCTAGCTGAACTGATGGTGCTGAAAAGTTAATAGTGAAACATGATTCATTAAATAAGTAAATACAACTTCAGTCTTAAGGTTTGTAGTGGTTTTCAGTTAACCTGTAACGTTTGTCCCTATAGTTGAAATTGGGATATGTCCAAATTTTCCCCCTTCCCACTTAATAGACCAAATCTTTTAAAAATTTAAATGGCAGAATGGTCTCCTAGCATGTGTGTTAGTATTGCAGAATTTCTGCTTGCTTTTTAGTAGGTAGATTCAAACGTGTTAGTTTTGAGAAGGCCTAGAACCAAACATAGGTGTTTTAATTGTAGATTTTAAATTATCCTGTTATGCTGTTGTTTTTATAGTCCATGTTTATACATTGACGGTGCTTGATATTAACTAAATTGATATGAGTTGTCAAGTGCATTTAAAAATTTAAGTTAGATTTTCAGTGTCTCATTAGTAGATGCTTGTGCAAGATTTAGCATGGAGAGATGAAGATTTCTGAGGAATGGAAGGCACATCATATTCAGTATTTTGTTTCTTTTATAGCTGAATGACAAGCCCTCTCTGGGGTCCAGTGGTGAGAGCTACAGGGATTTCTTTTGTTTTGCTGTTGGCTGTTTTCCTTTTTGCTAGATGAATATAGTTTCTGGCAAGTCTTAACTTTAGTTTAGTCTTACTCCTGTAGAAAAAGTGTGTCTCTTCCACTTAATATATCCTGCAGCTGATAACTTCAGAGTAGTGTAAGGATCAAGTGGTAGTGCTGTATACCTGGAAACAATTACATTGAAATCTTTATTATCTAAACACATTTAATGACCTTTAATTCCACATGTTATAATTGAAAGGATTCTTATTTTCAGTTTTCCAATGATTTAGCAGCAAAGTAGATAACTGTATGCTGTGTGATTCATTGTAGCTCTGCAGTAATGCAAATTTGCTTTTGGTCAGGGTGTTATCACCCTTGTCAATCATTCTAGCTACATCTAAGAAAGTTTATACATCTCCATTATTAAGGAATCTAGACTTTATTAATAGTTGCTGTAGTGAATGTTTCTGATTGATTTGTAAGCTTCATGTTTTGCTTAGGATCCATCATTCCAAGCAGCTAAATTTAGGTGCATGGAGTAATCTTTTCTACTCCTTAAGAACTGCAATACTGTAAGAACTGTGTTTAGCCTCTGACAGTTCACAACTTTGCAGGCATACTGTGGTGTTTGCTTTCATTAAAGCAGATATAAGCAGATCTACCTTTAGTTCAGATGCTCAGTTCAGTTCTTCACTGATTGCAGAGTAGATACATAGATGCAGTTTGTCAAAGAACCTTATTAATGGCTGCATTTAGAAAAGTTCAAGCTCTTGTGACTGGTTACTTGCAACTGGTTTAGGTGAAGCCAGACTCTGTATAGTTACAGTTGTTTCCTTGTAGTTTCTCACACTGATTGCAGAAACCATAGAAACCAGAGGCCTCCTGTGTTAAGAATCCCTGTAGGTCTGCCTCAGAATACTTAGAGATGCTGTGAGGAGTAAAAGATTGTGTCCTTCATGTAGAAGGAAAGAGAGCTGGACCTTGAGGTAAACATAACGAGAGCTAGGTGGTGTGAGTCTGGTTATGTCTAGAGAGCTGTAGCATGTAGTAGGTCAATGCAGCATAAATCCTCAATGGCAAAGAAAGACATTAGTGACAAAAATTGACCTGAAAACAGAAAAGCATCTGCACAAGTAACATTTCATGGGGATTGTTCAGACTTGCTGTCTGTCGCTTGTAAATGATCTTTATGCTGAAAATAATACATAACTTTTTCCCCTTCAGGCTGTTGAAGAAGCTTTTGTCCCTGTTATTAAACTTTGCTTTGATGGAATAGAGGTAAAGATCATACTTTATTTTGTTTTAGTAGAACATTGTTAAAACAAGGTTGTGGGGTTTTTTCTTCAGGTTCTCCATAACTCATGTATTATAAATTAAAAATGGTATTAAAGTGACTCTCTCAGGCTTGTACCCAAGCCCTTGATAACAGTCCTCAAAGTCTCACTTGACATTACACAACTATGAATAAACCAATTTTTTCTTGATATACATGAAACTATCTCAGTATTCATTTTTAGGCATTGCTACTCTCTTATGCTGAGTAGTTTATTGACCCATATAGTACCAGGATTAGAATTACTAATAATAGAAATCATATTCGTACTATGGCTTCAACAAGTTTTTGGCTGATAATGATTAACTGTCCAAGTCTTAGATTTAGATTTGCTTCATATCTTATAGGAAGTAGTGTGAATGTACAGCTGAAGACAAACTGGGTAGCCCCTTTGTCCTGACCTCTTCAGAGGTTTGTAAACACATGACCAAAACAAGGCTTTTGGTGCCTATTACCTGATGGATCAGCTGTCTTTGCATGATGAACTTTCTTAAATTAGTTCTTACTGTTTTGAGATAAGTTTTTTCAAAACCAGGAACTGTTTTCAAAAGATAATCTTTCTCAGCCTGTTTTACAGTCAGCTGACACATGATGTGGTTTGAAGAGTTGTAGGTATAGTATGCAAGTCTGGACAGTTCCAGCTCTCCCAGTCTCAGTTAAATCTCTGCCTTGCAATTAAAATGATCATTAGCTAGGGTACTGGCCATTTTATTTAGCCTCAGGAAGATGAACATGCTCTTTGCCCTTTACTTATTTGTATTTTCACTGACATTTTGTCAGTTGACACTTAGGCAGAGAGATGTATTTTCGCCAAATGTGTAGAGAAATATGGTATCATGCAGTTATCTGCCCTGTGACTTTGCATCTGTCTGTTAAGAATATTTTTCTCGAGAATCTGTTGTCTGTGAACCTGGCATGGACAACTTGTGGTTAGTCTGGTTTAGTATGGCTTTTTTTGAATGTTCAAGAAAGTGCGATCATTTTTAAAAATTAAATTCAAAATACGAGCCTAAATAGGCAAATAAAAGGATTGTTACAAAAGTACTCATATCTCTCTGCAGTGTAGTAATTTATGATGGGCTTTGGCTCAGATTTATGATGGAGACTAACCTGTGTTGCTGACAGTGCATGATACTCCTTTAGTCTTGAACACTAACATACAGTAAATGCTCTTTTTATGTAACAAGTGCTGTTAAGCCAAAATTGTTGATGATTGCAGAAGATTTCTGATGGTATCAAAGTTCTTCTGATGGTGTCAGAATATTTCAATGATTTTTCCTTTTCGTAATCTATGCAAAAGGTATCCGAAGTTATTCTCTGTAAAGAACATTTCAGAACTGAGGAAAAGGAGTTTATATTTATCAGTTAAACCTCAGATGTTTAAGCCAATACTAGATTTAGATATGCAATCTGTGTTATTCCTTAAAGTACATGAGAGCTGCCTTGGTTTGTGTTTTTTTTTTACTGTAGGTAAGTTATTCTTGCTTTCCCTGCACCTTTGCCACCCCAAAAACCCAGTCCACACATAAGACATACCTTCTTGATTTGAGAACTTCTTTTATTGTCAATGGTCTTTGAATCTTTAGAGATGTTAAATGAGAATGCAAATTCAAGCTGAAGCTACATTTGGACTTTATGAAGTTTATATGAAAAGTGCTACTTTTGACTAAGAACTTGCACTTACAGTAGAGAATGTTGTTAAGACCAGCTGTTAAAGATTTTTGATTTTAAAAGTGCATGAAATACTTCTGGAATTACTTTTCTTTGAAGAAGTACTTTGTGGTTTAAGATGGATGAATTAATGTAGTTCATTGATAATTTCGAGAATATTTATGTTAACACTAGGTTATGTTTTCATGACTTGCTGTGTCATGATAAAATTTTGTATTCGGACCTAGAAATTGTGCTTGTCCCCAGATCACATTTGGTATAA